>PYAF01002896.1:940633-962816 GCA_007407185.1 Glycine tomentella
AAAAAAAAGTATAAAAAGAACATATAAAAAACAAAATAATATACTTAAAAAATTATTTATCATTTTAAAAAGTAAAAAAAACATATAAAATTTTTTTAAAAATAAAAGAAAAAAGTAAAAAAAAAACTATACAAAAATTAAAAAAATAAAAACTTATAGAAAAGTGAAAAAAATAAAAGGTAAAAAAGGAAGAGTCGTAAGATTCATTACGACTTCCAAGAGAAAAAGAAAAAAAAGTCTTAGAAGTCGTAAAGAGAAAAAGAAAAAAAGAAAAAAGAATTTGAAAGAGAAAAAGTTTTAATGCACTACTTTCATCCATTTTGTATTTGTGACTTATAGATTACCTTTGCTTGAAGGACTTTTAATATCTTGTAATTTTATTTATCTTATAAAGTAATTAGGAGTTTTGATAATTTTGTTGTTGGTGCAAATTATATTTGTATCGATTTGTACATGATTCTAGGATGCCACGACTTGTGAATAAGTATAATTTATCTTTATATTCATTTTTATAGTTGCTATTATAATTTGAGTTCCTTCTAATTGAGTAAGTCATATTATTGTTGGATAGTTAATGAAAATATGTCTATACATTTTACAAAAAAATAAATAATATGCATCTTTTTCTAAAATTGAAGTTTTTGATAAAGTAGGGACCATATACCCTATCGTCACCTAATAATGTAACACGAAACGAGGAAAGGCATCTCACTTTATAAAATTCCCTGCAGCTTATATTCCTTTTTCTTTTCATAGTGCGTGACTGATTATTCTATAACTTTTCTAGTTACAAATTCTCAAATAATGGGTGATGTATTTTGAAATATCCATTTTTTTAATAGGTAAAACTTGCATGCTTTATCTACCCTGGAAAAAAAAATGTTGCATACTTTTCAGAAAATTATATTTATAAGTGAAATTATTTAATAAAATTACTTTTAGATATGAGTTTATTATATATATATATATATATATATATATACACTAAATACTAAATGTGTTTAAGTATGTCTACATATTGAATTTAACTGAAATGCACGTATAGTTTTTAAAATATATAATTATTTAATCACAAAATATTATACATGATAAATATATTAATTTTTATAATAATTATTTTAAAAATTATACTTAAAAATAATTCTTTTTTAAGTTAACTAAATTTTTAGTCCTGAGTATTTTTAATTTTTAAATTTTAATCTCTAAATAAAATGTTAACTGGTGATAACTTTTAGTCTTTATCGTTAGATGTAATATTAAATTGGTGATATGGTGACCTTTATAACTCTCATGTGTTATATTTTAATTATTTATTAAGAACTAAAAATTTGCTAAAAAATATCTCATAATAGTATTTATTTTTAAAAGTCACGGGCAGTTAAAAACCTCCAAAACTGGTTCATAAAACAATTCAAACTTGTTTTCAACTTGAAGCAATTAAAAAAGAAATAAAAATACATATCAAGTTCATAAAAAATCTAGGTCTTAAGAAGTGAGATCCAAGCTCAAACCCAAAAGGCAAAGCAAATCTAGAAACCCCAAAATCCCAAATCTCGTCAATGAAAGCCTCTATCCCAAAAATCCCAAAGTTCGATTGGGGAGAACTCATGTTTTTCCTCTGTCTCTTCTTCAATTGCCCTCGTGTTTGCTTTTTCTGGTTTTTTTTTTTTTTTTTAATGTTTATTATGCCATCTATCTCGTTGAATCTATCTTTGCACTGCGAATAATGTTTGATCAATTTATGATGGCTTTTAGCCGCTGAAAAATAAACTCTCATTTAAATAATTAAAAATATAACACATGACAGTTTCATAGTTTGCCACACCACCATTTAACTGTATATTCTAATGACAGAAACTAACAGTTGTCACGGAAAAAAGATTTTGAGTATGTTGACTGATCAATATTTTGTTTAGGGATTAAAACCTAATATTTAAAAAAAGTTTAGTAACTATTTTTTTTAACGAACCTAAAGCAATTCATAAACCATCGACAATATAAAAAAATTATTTAAATTTGAGATTTCCAAAACTTATTTTAGGCGACAAACATGCTTTAAATAATTTTATTTAAACTGTTTTTTGTTTTTGTCTGAGTAATGGTGTTACCATAATATTGTGCAAGTACCATTTTTATTCTTCCATAGATTTTGATGTCTAATAAATTAGTAACCTCTCCGAATATTACACAATATTTTCCCTCTTTCTTTCGCGTGAATAATTATCGAAGGATATCCTAATTAATTGGTTTTATTAATTTGCAATCGTATTATTCTTTTGTTATATGTAGATTATAATCCCTAATAAAAAAAATATGTGGATGATAATAATTTACCCACCTTTCCAAAATTAGGCCTCAACTCATGTTGATTCTTTTGCCCCACGAATGAAACATCCCATGTGATAATGAAACGCGCCCTCTAAAATTCAATAATTGTTGATTAATAATAATGAATACCAAGATAAATATATGACAAAATTAAAATGCTAGAATAATATGCCATGCCAATTTGTAACACACGCTCTGCAATTCTTTGCTCTCCAATTAATTTTTTGTTTTTCTTTCTTGGGATAAAAGGCACATGATTCTCATTTTTCCCTGAGGCTTCCTTTTGAATTATTATGTTCCTTAATTGAACCCAACACAATTTTCTTTATCAATTTGAATTGTATAGTCTTTCTACTCGTGTAGGAATTATTCTTTCATTGCCTTCATCGATCAAGACACATGATGATCATAATTTCTCAGAGGCTTCCCATTATGAATTAATTATTTCGTTTTGATTTTTTATTATTATTGCATTTGTTAACATTTGGTTGGGATTAAAGCTTGTGATAAAAAAAAAAAAAAATCGGCTTTGGATTAATTGGGTTTTCAGCTGTCACTGTAGACCAATAAAGAATAGTCAATCATAAATTTTAATTTATGATTTGATCAATTTTAAACTTTAGTTCCTTTAAATACGTAGTCAACCGTTGGTATACGATCGAAAGGTATAATATAATCTATTTCTACATGTTATGTTATCAATAGGAATATTATAATTAAGAATTTTACAGCAATTTTAAAGTTAATTTATATCGATATACTCTAAGGGCATAAAACATCCAATACGTACATAAAATTACAATTCATAAAATCATTGTATATATGTGCCCAAGCGAAGGAAGAAGTTCATCTCTTATTCTCACATTGCACCACCATGTAGTTTGAATATTCATTAGTTTAATTTATCCAAATCTATCACACTCCAAAATTTTAATTTCATGTTTAGATTGTCTCATTTTAGAGAAATAATTACTTTCTGCCAATTTTTTTAAAAAAAGGTAAGATTTTAAAAATTAATTTAAAATAACACAAATTATAGAATGTGAAATCAAATTGATCATAAAGTTTGTACCAAAATAAAAAACTGATCATAAAGTCAACTACTCAACATGTGAATTAATGCAAAATTATTTTAGTTTAACAAATAATCTTAAATTTGAGTCTTAAATATATAATTATGTTAAAATTAAGATATTTTTATACTGTTCATAATAATGTTATCTTACATAAATAAGATTTTTCTTACATGAATCTACATATAAAAAAAATAAACATAAACCCATGCATATATTGTAAAGTCATATAGTTGAACTTATGAATGGACTATTAATTTAGTTGTGCGCCTTTCCAGTGGCGGAACCAGGAATTTTATTGAGAGGGGGCGAACATAAAAAAAATTATATCATAAATAAAAATACTTCGAAGACAATACAAACCTAAATTAAAAAAAAAACTATTACAGAAATTAAAATCACTTTACTTGATTCTTACTCTACATGTTTTCATATTGTGAAAATATCTATAATTGAATCTGTACTAAAACTCAAAATAATTTCTTTTTCAATGTATGTAATCAAAGAATCATTAAGAAATTAGTCTTCCATTCTATTTCGAAGTCTAGTCTTGATTATCTTCATAGCTGAGAAAGATCTTTTAGTAGTTGCTGTAGAAACTGGAAAAGTGAGTACAAGTCTAATCATTCTATCAATAAGAGGATAAAAGATGGATTTTTCAGTTCTTGTTAGCCCTTGATATAATTCAGATATAGTTGATAAATTAATCAAATATGGATGTTTAGGAATGTTAAGCTCAAAATGTTGTAACTCCATCTTCAAATGCAATTTTTTCTGTTTTGTGAAATCTCTAGAATAAAATTTATCAACAAGTTTGCAAATATCATCACTGTTAAATGACTTGTACTTGTTTCTTGGATCTAAAGACATGCTCAAAGCAAGTAATTCAACAGTATTATCATTGAACCTGCTATTTAATTATTGTAATTGATAATCAATTATAGCACAAAAGATATTTACCCTATAAAATTTTTCAGTAGAAAAATCACCTTATTCATTTCGAGCAAAATAACAACAGGAAGAAGAAAGAGAAAAAGAGAAAAAAAGAAAGAAATGAGGAGATACCTAAAACTCTTTTCTTTCACTGTGATTTACCAAATGAAACAACTTTTTTGACTCCTTCTATTCTCTTGGGATTTGTGTTTCTTTTTTCTCCTTTGTGTTCAGACCTTTCCCTTTTATAGTGTTCTTTCTCCCTCTTTCTCTTTATTATTTTCCTTTTTATTATTATTTTTTTTGTTTTATCATCTTCCTTTCCTTTTTTTCTTTTTATGTTATCTTTCTTTCCCATTTTATTTTATTATATTTTCTTTCCTTTCTTATATATATATTTTTCCTCTTTTATGTTTTTTTTTTCCTTTTTATGATTTTAATATTTTTTCTTTTTTTACTACATTTTCTTTATATATTTTTCTTTTTCCTTTTACCTTTTTTTTAATATTTTTTCTTTTTTTTTCCTTTCATTTTTCTTTTTTTTATTAATTTTTTAGGGGGGGCGGGGGGGGGGGGGGGTTACCCTAGCCCCCCTTGTTCCGCCTATGCGCCTTTCCCTCCTTTTGAGGTAGCTTTAAAATTCTTTTAACTTTTATTTATGAAATCTTCATGTTATATAATTTTCAAGCACTTCATATATAGATAGCAAGGATTGAAATATATATCATTATTTCGATCAATTTTTATATTTATAGGATAAAAATAGGGTCGTTGATAAGTAAGAACAGCCTGAGCAACAGCTCAAGACCCCATTTTTAAGGGCTCATTTCTCTTAAAAGAATCTGAAAAATAATAAATAAAAATAAAAAAAACTTGATGTCCTTTTACAAAGTCAGAAATCACGTGAAGGATAACTTCTTGATGACGAGATTGTTCAAGTAATTAGCATGTAATATTTAATTTTGAATTTATTTTTTGTTATAATGGATAACTTCTTGATGGTAATTTTAAATGTTATGAATTTTTTCAAAGAAACTTTATTAAAATAAATTCTACTTATTTAAGGATCTCTTTATTATTTTTGCTCTGGATCTCGAAAATATTTGGAACGGTCCCGGATAAAAAGCAAGATGACCAAACCAAAGAGACCCATATACATACTACACATAGGTCCATACATGAAAACATCTTTCACTATTCTTCCCCCATAGCTTGTTGTGGGAGAGTGAGTGAGAAAGCACCATTGTGAACAAATGCAGGCTATTAGGGGCTGGCATTGTTGTATGTACGATACAATTAAAGCTGGATTATGTGTTGTGGTGGGGAATATTATTTAGTTGTCTTGCTTAAAACAAAAAGGATGTTATATTATGTTAAAGGATGTTATATTATGTTACTTTGTTTTCTTATATATATGGGGTGTTCATGATCTAAGAAAAAATAAAATAGAATAATAATAAAGCAAATACATGATAAAAGTATAGTCCTCTGCTATAGGTGCATTATTATTTGTACCTTGACTTTGTACGTACAATTATCTCTCTCCCCATGCCTTTCTTTATCAAGCTACGCACGAGAGCACAGTTGTTTTGATAAATTATTTGATTGTTTTTCTTTCTCGCTTTTCTTCTCCTTTTTTTATATTCGAATTTTGGTTTTATACTTTTGTTTTGGTGTCTTCTGCAGGGGCAAAGCACATGTGTTGGTGTTGGACAAAATATTGTCTTGTTTTTGCTTTGCTACTTCTGGGTAGTGGCTAGCTAGGAATAACCAAGAATAAAAGTTATGTATTTGAACTTTTATCGGAAGAAATCATTAATTAGGTTTTCATAGATGTAATTTTTGCTCTTATTCAACTTAAATTAAGTTTGACTTCTCTTCAAATTAACTAAATGAATTACCCGAACCAAATTGATTTTTAACTTAAAATTCACTTGACTAAGTGTGTTTAAAATAATTCTAAAACATAGTCTTTTTTTTTGGGGGGGAGGGGGGGTATAGATAAAACAGTACTGTTGATTCCTTGATTATTCATTAAAAAATATATAAACTATTGTAATATGATTATAAATTATTTCATATAATTGATAATTATAGTAATAATCATAATCAATCATATGAAATGAATTTTATGATCTTCAGATATATGTTAGGGTTTTTTTGTTACAAAATATATGTTAAGTGAAAAGGTCATTTTAAAATATTATTTCCTATTGAATTACTTCTTAGAATTCTTTATTATAGTAAATTAAAAACCATTTAAAATTATTTTTAACAATTAGTTCATATTTAAAATAATAAATTGTCAGAGAATAAAATATAAAATAAAACATTATAATAAAAGTTAGTATAATCATAAAAAAAAGTTATTAGAAATAATTTTTTAATCATAATTTTAAAAAAATGTACTTTTTTATAACAAAAATTATAAAAAAAAGTACTCTAAATTCATAATTTAATTTTCATCATTATTGCTAAATAAACAATTATTTATTTTTTATAAAATAAATTATAATAACTGCCTATACTAGCAAATTTTCTAGGTTCACGGATATGAGACGCAATTACACCTCTGCTCCTCTTTCCACGAAGCAAATCAACCCTTGTTCTATTATAATTCTATGATCGTATATTAGTAATATTTTCTACCTGGCTATATGTTTTGGTAAACTTATGACTCTAAACTAAGTCCTTTTTTGTTTCTTGCTGTCCCCTCTCCATTGGGTGTAACGATTATTATGATTCTCTAATTATGGGTATAAAAGGCATGAGACATGTAGTTGGATACTGGTATGAATATCCAATCAAAACGGTTTTTTTTTTTTTTTTTTTTTTTTTTTTTTTTTTTTTTTTTTTTTTTTTTTTTTTTTTTTTTTTTTTTTTTTTTTTTTTTTTTTTTTTTTTTTTTTTTTTTTTTTTTTTTTTTATCAAATTAGAGATGAGTTTAGAGTTATTGTGTATTTACGTTAAAAAATGTACTAAATATGTTAACTAATTAGATTTAAATTATTTTTTAGTGTAAAATTTTCAGTCACATAATATAAATAATCGTTCAACAAAATGTTCATATATCTCATTATTTTATATAATTTATAAATAAAAATAATTTTATAAAAATTTGAATTAAAAAAATATTTAAATATTAGAAGAGTTTTGTCATCCACATAATTTTTTCATGCTGATGTTGAGTAATATTTTTTTCTTAAAAATATTTGTGATATCTATTTTTAAAAAAACTAAGATTAATTTAATTTATGACATTACCGAGTAAGTATTTTAAAGTTATTTTATAATAATAATAATTTTGTAATAAATATATTAATTAATCAGATTTAAATTTGTTTTTAGTACAAAAATTTAAAATTTAAAATTTAAATATTAATTAACAAAATATTCATTTATTAAAATATTTAAATTTATTTTATATGATTTCAAATTTTTTTTAAAAATTTGTAACTATGTTAAATACTTGTAAAAAAAAGTATTTTATTCACTCATGGTGTTGAGGATAATTATCAACTATGAATAAGTAATTTAAAGTTTTTTTGTGATAAAAATAGTATTAATAAATTAATTTTAATATATTAACTATATATTTGTATAAAAATAATTTCCAAGGAAAAAAATTTATATGATTCCAAAGTAAAAAAAATATTGTTTAATTTAGGATATCATTTCCCTTTTCTATTAGAATTTTTCACTTCCACCACATTCTCTGAAGAAACCTCTTGCACTGTGGACGCAGCCTCCGCCGCGGGGCTTTACCGCCATTTAAGCTCATTCAAGCTTTTTTCACCGTTCCTCACAAGACCAGGTACAAGGGTGATACCACTTTTTCACAAACCCTTACTTGCTAAAATCTTCAGTGTTGATTAACAGAGCGTTCTGAAAGCAAATGAGCTTTCTTATAACCCCATTATTTTATGCTTTACGCTAATTTTGATTCCTTTGAAAGTGGAATTTGTTTAGATGAACTTATCTGATAAGGATTTTTTTTTTTTTTTTTTTAATTTGTGTTTTGGTCGCCAGCTGTTTGATAAAATGCTTGATTGTCATGTGCAATGGATTATTGTTCCAGTGAGAATTTTGACGTGGGTAGTTTGTTTTTGTTGTTAACGGGGGGTTTTGTTGATTGGTATCAGGTTTAGCTATAGTCAATGAGTATGTGGTGTTTGGTTTATTGCTTAAGTTAGTGAGCTGGCCCTTTTCCCATCTTGCCTTCTGGTGTGTGCGATTTTGTGAATGCATTCACTGGGTTTGTGTTTGTGTTGTATGTTTAAAGGTTATTGATTTGATTGTTGGTTGTAATATAAGACCAATTTCATGTTTTTGGTATGCATTACGCACTTTCTTTTGATTGGTAGCCTGGGTTCCATGTAATTTGGTTTTATTTGGATTTGTAATGATTGTATGTCTTTACTTGCATTGGGATTTGTAATTCTCCTTTTTGTTCTATTTTGGTTCTCTTAAGGTTTGAAGCTGTTGCCATTGGAAATTAGCACTTCTTTTTTGTTAGTGAAAAATTAGAGTAGACAAAAAATGCTCAGACGGAGGCTATCTGTTCTCTCAACGTCAATCACCAGAAGCTCAAATTATAGCAAACCCATTCTCGGATACCCATCTATCCAATCTCATCCCTTTCAGCTCCGTCACTCTCCCAGTGCTTATCAAATAATTAGTCCTAATGCATTCCCGGGTTTTCAAGGTTTTAGAGCTTACAGTCTTCTGAGCTTGAATGATCTGAGAGATAAGGTTCCCAGAAAACAGCCGACGAGGAAGGGGCGTGGGATCGGGTCTGGAAAGGGCAAGACTGCAGGGAGGGGTCACAAGGGTCAGAGAGCCAGAAAAGGTATAAAATTGGGGTTTGAAGGAGGTCAGACCCCTCTTCGCCGAAGATTACCCAAACGTGGGTTCAAGAACCCATTTAGCCTCACTTTTCAGGTATGTTTTCATGTTTATATTTGTAGTTTTCTTTTTGTTTAATGCATTGGGACATAAGGAAAACAAAAAGTGAATACTTGCTTTTGGTGTGTTGAAAAAAAATTGTACAGTTTCAATTCTGAAGTATTAAATTTGGACTATTACCAAAGCTACCTAGATTTTCTATGCATCCAGGGAAATTATTGAGCCTGATAAAATCCATTCATGGACCAAATGCCCTTTTTCAAGGTCATTTTTGGTGCTCTAAATGCATTCCTTCCCTAGAAACAAGAATTTTCATACTTGCTGAATAATGGAAAAAAAAAAGGATACATTTTTGTCTGTCTGTTGCCAACCTTTTTGTTAGTGTGTTTAACTACATTTGTTGCATCTCATGTCTGAGTTATTATTATAGTCGTCTTGAATACTGGATGTCCTTTCCCTTTGTAGTTCCAGCTTTATTTCATCTCAAGTAGTTGGAACTGCCAATGGACATGGGGTTATACATCAGTTGTCTCCGCGTTAGATGATAAGTTGTCCATCCTTCATCCATGTCCATTGCATCTTAATTTGCTGTTGTCTGATGCGATGATCACTTGCTTTGTTAGGATGTAATTGTTAGCTGTTTTTCTTTACTTTTCTGCACGATAAAAAAAAATACAGCAGTTGTCTTCCTGAGCATGATCCATCACATTTTGATGCAATTTTCAAATATCATAATCACAAGGATGATCTAGTAGCTTTGAGGTAGCTATCTTATTGAAAGAGTAACTTAACCTCTATGTGAATGTGTGTGTGTGTGTGTGTGTTTGTGTGTATAAGATCAATCTCTTGCCATATTAGTTTCCCTTTGTATTTTGTCCCACTTAAAGAAAATGAAATATTAGGTGGGAAGCGTTTTATCTCTTTCTCTGTTATGAATTCTATTAGCCTGATATGAATTTCCTTTTTAAGATTTCTGTCCAAAAACCCCTATGAAAATATATGGCTGAGTGGCTGAGTTGATTTCAATTGGTATAAACCTCTATTTCCCATACGATATTTCCCAAGCATGTTTTCTACTAAAATTATTGTGATCACTGACAGCAAATGTTTTTAAAAGTTCATTGTCTATTGTATTCAAGAGATTTTTCCCTAGTATATGATTGGCCTTTTGTATGTGATTGCTGGACACTGGTGTTTATGTAGTAGGTATACTGTGAACATTGGAGTTAACTTTGGATTTATGAGCATCGGGTAGCTCATTTTTATTCAAGTTTGATGTAATTTTAATTTGTTTGTTCATATTTTAATGTCTGCAAGTGCAACCCTTAATCTATTAGCCATTGATATGTCTTGTCTATATTGTTAAATTTCTTACACATCTTTTTCCACAGCCAATAGGTTTGGGGAAAATTGCAAAGTTTATTAATGCTGGGAAGATAGATTCTTCTGAACTGATTACAATGAAAACACTAAAGGTTTTATGACTGTTACCTCACTTCTTCTGGAAATGTTTTTGCTTCATGTGCTTCCTCTCATTCTTTTGGTCACTATTATTACCATAGGATGCAGGGGTACTAGGGAAGCAAATGAAAGATGGAGTAAGATTGATGGGGCGTGGTTCTGAGCAGATCAAGTGGCCAATTCATCTAGAGGTAGATTTGATTTGAAGGCTATAAGTGTTTAGAGGATCATAATCATGCTTTTTGATTCTCAAGTCTTTGGAAATGCTTTTCTTAACACTTTTTAAACTTGTGTTTATCTAATGTTGTAAATTTCACCACGGTCATAATTAATCATCATTGTTATTTTTGCTAAATAGTTTATGATTTACTTGGACGTTTGCTTGAAAGTCTGCTCTCCTTTCTCCATTGGCAGCATAAATTATCAAAATTGGGGGTAGCCAGGTTTTGACCTTGGCAATTAGAACGGTACAATGGTTGTAGGGCATCTAACTTGGAATTTGTTATAAATAAAGTCTCTATTATACTTGTATATTCAAAGTTTATATGCTAACTTTGTTTAACCTTGGCGTTTTTCCCTTGTACTTTTGGATAAACAAACGAACTCATAGTTTGAGATTATGTTTCCATATTATGCTTTTGTTTGTCAATAAGAAAAAGAGATGCAAAATTGGTCTTGTTCAATTTTAAATACCATAGTATAAATTATATTTTATTGTCTTAAACTCTTTTGGTATAAAACAGGAATGTAGTTTAACACAGTGATATTACAGGTATCAAGGGTTACTGTTAGGGCTAAGGAAGCAGTTGAAGCAGCTGGTGGGTCTGTGAGAAGGGTGTATTACAATAAGTTGGGCTTAAAGGCACTGGTGAAGCCTGAGTGGTTTGAAAAGAAAGGAAGATTGTTGCCTAGAGCAGCTAGACCTCCTCCAAAGCAAAAGGATAAAGTTGATAGCATTGGTCGGTTGCCTGCCCCAACAAAGCCATTTCCATTTTTAGTTGAAGCAAGCAAGGATCTTCCAGTTCAGCATCTTAGTTAAATAACTAACATTTTTGGCACCAGTTTTTAGGATTTTGTAATTCTGTGGTGCAAACGTCTGACTCACAAGTTTTTCATGCAGTTCTTGCAAATGCTCAGGTAGTTAATTCAAGAATGAGATAAATGAATTTCCTTGGGGACAAATGAAAGGGAGAATCTTGTTTATTATTTAATTTCTTTTAAGGATTTGATCTTCGTCCCTCAGTTGAAAAGAGCCTTAGTTTCTTGTGTATGTGTGCTTGGAGTAGGATCTTAGCCTCTTCATGAAGGGAAAATTGCAAGAACAGTCTTCAATGTTTAACTTTTCTCCGGATATGAATGGTACTTGTCAAATGACTTGGCTGAATTTAATAAATGGACGATTGTTTCAATGCGAATTTGTATTAATATACGACTTGTTATTATCCACTGATTACACATGTAACTTCTTTCACTGAGTTTAAAACTATCCACATAACATACAAGTTTTAGTATAGGTAGAGGAAGAAAACAAGTAGTTTCCTGGATGGATTGGTTTTGATACTGTTAAGAAATCGGATATCTATTTCAGTTTTCTATGTCATTGACTTATTATATTATGTAATCAACAAAAGATAAATTTTTATAGCAGTTGCAGGTCTTGGTTCCTTTGTTTCTACTTTCTTTTGTTTTATTTAAATTAGCAGCATGCTTAATTGTACCAATAGAATAGCTTCAGGTACGTGCTAAATAATAAATCCTCTTTCCTGTTGAATTGAATACAGGGATGCAATCACTGTTCTAGTGTATAGATTTTTTTTCATTCCTTTAAATCACTGTTTTTATGTTTTATCACCAAAATTTTGATTGAAACATGTAATCGTGTCCTGTAAACACAATTATGGTTTCTTCCATTCTAAATTTGGTGACTATTCACTGTCTTGTTGCTGATTGCAAATATAAATGTAATAATTATTTGAGCTCATTCATCAAACATTCAACAGCACTATAAAATCACTGTTTTTTTGATTTATCACCAAAATTTTGATTGAAACATGTAATCGTGTCTTGTAAACACAATCATGTTTTCTTCCATTCTAAATTTGGTGACTATTCACTGTCTTGTTGCTGATTGCAAATATAAATGTAAGAATTATTTGTGCTCATTCATCAAACATTCAACAGCACTATAAAATGTTAACCGGAAACTTTCATGCTAAAGTAAAATATTCTTCTATTTTTTCTAAAGAAATATTTAATCAATGGGATTATTAACTTTTAGTTCCATTTTTTTTATTTGACATTGGCGCTTTGTCATCAGTTATGTTTTTGCAAGTTTCTCGAGTGTTGTAAAACCATGACAACTACAAGAAATGTAAAGTACATTTATGTTTTCTTATTGATTCGTTGGTGATCCTCACGTTCACCCTAAACTATATTTGTTAAATCAAGATCTTCGTGGACATTACAGGAGATAGACCACAATGTCCGAACTAATAGATATTTGATTTTTACTTCAACATTTTGGACACTCACTGACTCACCTTTAGTACATACTGCTAAGAACTTTCCCTAAAAAAACAAAAGAAACTACTAAGAACTGAAAGAAATAAAACGAAAATCCCTTTTTGATGTATGATAATCCATAATTTTGGCACAAAACTGTCAACTCGAATTTCTACCCATAGTTACCAGGTAGGTGGTATGGGTACACGTTGTATATCACCACTTTTTATATTATTATTACAATTATAATACTTTCTTAAAAAAATAAATAATGATATTTGTTTCTCCGTAGATTTAATATGTGATGATGTGTTCAGGTAATTCTATTCGAATCTGATAAGATTATTATAGGTGATGCAATCCTCATTTAATATAGTTACATAAGTGATATTTGAAATTAAAACCATTAGTTAAATTAGAATAATTTCACGATATGATTCTTTAAGAGTATATTGAAACTATATTTCTATTTCTATCCATCAAAATATAAAATGTACAAATTCTGAATTAAATGTAACATGTACACGTGGTTAACTTTAATATTGCAAAACTCAAAGCCAGTTGTCACTTGAGACCTCAATGTCTGCTTAGTTCTGCACCAAGCAAAACACCTGCTAACCAATAATAAACAAAGTAATAACACCACCAAAGGGCCATATATATCAACGCGTTGGCATACATGTCAACCTTAAAGCCAAGAGAGTAGTAGTAGTGCCTACCACGTTTTCATCAACCCCCCCTAACCTTAATAAATACATGCACCACTCTATCACACTTTAATGCATAAAAAAACATACCAACACAACTGCTAATGAAACATGAGGCTCCACTACCTTTCCCTTTTCCTCCTTTTGGTCCCTTTGGAGTTGAGCACCATTTATGGTGTCTCTACGCAAGGAAATGTGCCTAAGAAACCATCCATCAAGCCCTTATTACCACCCCCTGAGGCCTTGCTATCCATTGGTCACTATCACACTACATGTCCTGATGCTGAAGGCATCATCTCACAAAAGGTTGCTGCTTGGGTTAAGAAGGACCCTACATTGGCCCCTGCCATCATACGCCTTCATTTCCATGACTGTGCTGTTAGGGTAATTAATCACATGACTCAATCTCTTTCTTTAAATTTGGCAATGTGTGTTTCCTATGTTCGTTTCTTGCTTAGATGAAATAAGGTACACTTGAATTGGCCACATGCATCTTGATTCATGCATGCATCACTGATCACTTTAACTTGCTACGTGTCATTTGATACATATGATGACCATTAGAAAAAAGAGGTTTTGTGTTTTTTTGGAGATTAATTTGGATCATTTTGACTATTGTAGCCAAACATGGTTGAAATCCAACATTTAATCCATTTACAAATCATTTTAGATATGACTTTTAAATAATTATTATTAAGTTAATAATCTTACCATACATTTCCAATCATGATTAAATTGGAATTAAAAATATACAAGGATAACATAATAATCTGTTACGGGACATTTTTATATGATGTTCATAACAGCTGTGACTGTGACGTTGTTGGGACCGGAACCAACTTCTAGTTTGGAATTTGGATCACATGCAGATCTTGGTCTCTTCATTGTCTGGATGATGACAATCAAAGCTTAGTTGAAACACATACAATAAATAACCGGACCATGGTGCTACCATTTGCATTTTTATTTCTCCAACATCATTAACCTTCTATTCCTCACTTTTACACTATTTTTGAGTCATTATTTTACTTCATAGAAAAAATTTAATTACCTTTATTATCTAAAATGAAGTGAATTACATATTAGTAATATTGGTCTCTCTCACACACATTATTAGTTAATAGTTATACACATGTAATAGATGGCAGCTTAAAAAACATTCAGAGTGCCAGATTCTTAAACTCCTAACTATACTAACTTATAGATTATGATTTAACATTTTAATAATGTAATTTGAAGTGTTGACTTGAAGTGAGTTGTGAATGTTACATGAATCACTTTGTTTGATGCACTTCAATAAATGCAGGGATGCGATGCATCAATATTGCTCAACCATCCAGGGAGTGAGAGGACTGCATTAGAGAGCAGAACCCTGAGAGGATTCCAATTGATTGATGATATCAAGAGTGAGTTAGAAAAAAAGTGTCCAAGGACAGTCTCTTGTGCTGACATTCTCACTGCCGCAGCAAGAGATGCCACTCTTTTGGCTGGAGGACCATTCTGGGAAGTCCCATTTGGCAGAAAAGATGGCAAGATTTCCTTAGCCAGAGAGGCCAATTTGGTCCCTCATGGCCATGAAAACATAACAGCCCTTATTACATTCTTTCAAGAAAGAGGTTTAGACATTCTTGACTTGGTCACTCTCTCAGGCTCACACACAATTGGGAGGAGCACTTGCTCTTCTATCATGGATAGGATTTACAACTTCAATGGGACTAAAAAGCCTGATCCCTCACTAAATGTCTATTTCTTGAAGTTGTTGAGGAAAAGGTGCAAAAGGGTGATGGATTTGGTGCACCTTGATGTCATAACCCCTAGGACTTTTGACACAACCTATTACACTAACCTTATGAGGAAAGTGGGGTTGTTGTCAACAGATCAGTCACTTTTTTCAGATGCAAGGACTGCTCCTTTTGTTGAAGCATTTGCAACACAACCTTTTCTTTTCACTAGCCAGTTTTCAGTGTCAATGGTGAAGCTTGGGAATGTTCAAGTTCTGACTAGGCCTAATGAAGGTGAAATAAGGGTTAATTGCAATTATGTCAATACTGTCTAATTGGGGTAATGGTGTCCTACTTTGCTATGTGGTTAATTTCTTTGTTCCATTTTTATATTTGGAATGTTATTGTCAATAAATCGTATAGCCAGAGGGTTTGATCATGTCTCTGTTGGTTTGTTGTGAGAAATTACTTTTCTCCTTATTAATTTTGTACCTTAAACGCATTGATAAAATTGATAAATCAACTCACTCTTTATCAAATTGTGAGTAAATTACATAACTCAAAACCACACAAATTATATTCTTTGAAATAGATTATATTTAAATATTTGCTTAATTGATTTTTTATCTCTAACTTTATAATTTTTGACGAATTTTACACAACAAATTTTGGATGCATTTTACTCCAAAATTTTAAGAAATTTGTGAAATTTATCATTTGTCATTTATCCATTAATAAACACAAAAGTTAGGGACAAATTTTGAAGAAAAAAATTGGGTGTAAAATTTGCAAAAAAAATAAAATAATAAAAAGGGTAATTATGTTAGGAGTAAAATAAAAGATGGTAAAATTCACAAATTTTTTAAAAGTTGAAGATAAAATGTGTGAAATTAATTTGTTAGGATAAAAGTCGTTAAAAATTAAAAAAATGGGGATAAAAATGAAACTAAGCCAAATATTTTAATGCACTTGAAAAATGTGGTCTAATATCTAAAAAATAAAAAAAAAATGTAGTTATGAACGCTAAACCCCAATCATTTCTCAAAAGATAATACAAATATATTGAACTGAACAATTAAGTCATGCTAGTTTTTCTTGGTGTGAAGCCTCATTAAATAAATAAAAATAAAATGGTTTAAATTTTTGTTCCGGATTATAAATCTTAATGAAAAAAAGTTAAGAGATTTTGACTAGTCAAATTTTTATTCATGAACTAAACATTAAATTTTGGAAAAAATTTAGGGACTAAAAATATAATTAAATTTTTTAATTATTTTTAAAAATTATAAAGAATTATATCAGCTTGAGAACTTTATATAACATGGTATCACATATTTTTTAATTACTTTTAAAAGTTCCCAACTTTTTATGATTTAATCACCTGGGGTTATACCTGACCAAGTCAAATAAGCTCCAACCCCACGGCTATAGCCCATCTTACCCTATCTCTTAGGTCGTTATTTTTTAACTCATTTAATGAGGGCAATTGTTATTTCCACTCTCTTTACTAACACACCTCCTTTTTTCTTTTTTCTCCAGAATTATCCTTTTGTAAAGTGTAAACACGCACTCCCCCTAATCTTGTTATCGTTTCCATTATTCAAGAAAAACAATGCACTCCCCTTATCCGCCAATTTCCAGTTGCATCTAACAACAATGCTTATTAATCTAAAACAATTGTTAGCCGTCGAGGTGGTGGAGGACGTCGGTATGGAAACAAGTATCCTTTTCATATGTGTTAACCTTCTTTAAGTTTCTGAAAACACTCCTAACAAAAATTAACATTTTGATGGCATACATTGTCTCATAAAATCCAATCATAACACAAGGAAACAATTCTCTTACTTATAAAAAGAAGGATAAATAATCATTTTCATCATGAATGTGTAGAGCGTTAATAAATTCATTTTTGAAAAATGAAAATTCAAATTTTAGTTTCTGAAAATGAAAAAAGTACGACAAATTTATTCATCCGTTAACTTACGTTTGTTACTGATAATGAAAGAGCCTACGTGACACATTCTAGAACGAATTTGTGAGCGTTCTACACATTCAGGGACGAAAATGACTGTTTATCCAAAATATAATTTAATTTTTATCTTTTCATCTTTTTTAAATTGCAAGCATTAAATTACAATAAACACTTAAAAAATTAGTAAACATAAATATAAGTTATAACAAACATAATAATAAACATAATATTGATTAACAAATATAATTTGTCTATTACTCTGAAATTTCTATTGTAACAACATTAGGTAGTGACAAAATCAAGTTGAGTCTCATTTTTTTGTAAGGATTAACTTAATGATTGTACATTTTTTTGTCTCATATTTTGGGTAAGATATTGTCAATTAGAAATTTCAAAGCAAAAATATGAGACAATATCTTATCCAAAATATGAGACTCAAACAAATTAAAATGCACAATCATTAAATTAATCCTTACAAAAAAATGAGACCCAATTTGATTTTGTCACTACCTAATGTTGTCACTATAGAAATTTCATAGCAATAAACATATTATATTTGTTAATCAATATTATGCTTATTATTATGTTCATTCTAACTTATGTTTGCTTTCCTATTTTTTAAGTGTTTATTGTAATGTTATGATTGTAACGACAAATTCGTCCTTGAATATGAATAACGCTGACAAATTCATCCTTGAATGTGTCATGTAGAGTCTTTTATTAACGGTAACGGGGGAAAGTTAATAGATGAATAAATTTGTCACACTTTTTTCACTTTCGATGATAAAAAATTAAATTTTTATCTTTTGAGGACAAATTTGTCAACGCTCTACACATTCAGGAACGAAAATGACTATTTATCCTAAAAATAATCAAGTAAACACTTTGATAACATAATCATTCACATACTCCACTATGGTCTATCCAACTAACGAACATGTCATCACATTTTGAACGGAGACTAACAACAGGGATTTCTCACAAAACTTTTGAAGTTTTAGGGACCCAAAGAGAAGCAAAACTTTTTCAGAGATCAGTTACGAAATTCAAGTATATTTCAGAGATCTTAAACATATTTAAGCCTATTTAAAATATAAATAATACACTTATCAAAAGTAGAAACAAGGTTACAAATCGAGTAGGTCTAGCTCAATTGGTCGAACACGATGTGTGACTTTATAAAACCCTGTTATTGTGTTCAATTCCTACATATAAAAAAAGAAATGAAGTTATGAGGTCCAACCACATTAACATTGCATTTTATTATAACTTCTAATCCTATCCGCATCCTGTTTTCACTTTCTCCTTCTCTCTCTCTTTTTTTTTCTTTCTCTTTCATTCTGATTTTTACATGATTTTAGTTAGGGTTTGAGGGTTTAAAGAGACAACCAAAGGTCATCTTTTTAAAGCACAATCGAAGGTCTTTGGAAGCATTTTGGTAAATCCCTTTTATTTTCTTCATTCTTTAATTTTATATTCTAGGTTGCATTTTGAATTATGGTCCTTTTTTGGTCCGTTGATGTTAAGGTTTAGACGGGGCAAAAAAATGAGACTTTTTATATTGCAACTGTCATGCCTAGGTGTCATTTGAATTTGCTGAAGTGATTGAACATATATCTTTTATTGAGTAGTGAAAGAGGACAATAATCTTCCATTAAATTGTTAATCTTTCTTTGGGAAAACAACTTGAGTTAAATGTTCAAATTATGTTTCAATGCAACTTCATATGGAATGTTTGCCCTTATAACATTTAGTTGGTGTGCTGTCTATGACATATTCTAAGGATCTCATCTAAGTTATATGTAATATTGTCATTTCAATTAAATGGTTTAAATAAATTAAAGAAATACTAAAGTTTTTGTTGTTTGTTTGTCTTCCCGTACATGTTTCCTTGGCTCGTCAATACTTTTATTCTCTAATAGGCTGCATCTCATTGATCAGAGCCGAAAAAGATCCTTGAATAATTATCAGAACCAGAAACCACGGTATCTGTAGTGAAACTTACCTTGCTAGTGGAGTTAATGATTGTGGATATTAAACTGTAGGAGAATTATTTCTTACTAAATTTACATTTCTAAGTTTACATAATTTGATTATCAATTTTCTATGTGCAACAATCTCTGTGAGCTGAAGGTAGTTTGCAGCAAAAAAGATTGAAACAAGCACTGTGAAAGGAAGATAAAGGTAATGACTTCATTATTTTCACAAACTCCCATAATTCATAGCAATAGATTTGAATCTTTTTTTGCTGTTTATGCTCCTATGTTATGATTGTTATGTTACCTGAATAAAGTTTATTCCTCAGTCTTTACTTTCTCTCTTTATGTTGTATTATCATCTTTCAAATATTAATGAATAAAGTTCTATATACCTCTTTATGTCTTATGGTTCAATTTAACAGGCTTCAACTTAATGCATTTAGGTCCCTCACTGCCATTAATCCATTTGGTATGGTGAATGGTTCTCATCATTCCATCTTCATATAATAGTGGGGTGGCCCAAGGGCTGATCCTAACCTTCTTGGCTCTAAGCCTTATGAGCCATTTATATATGGAGTGCTTCTTCCTACACCATATAAAAGTTCTTCTACACCATTTTATTTTTCAAAATCCCAGAAATGCCCCTGCTGCTTTTGGACACAAATATATGAGGTTGGACAACTGAGCTTCATGTCAAAAGCTTTTGAAAAGCATTGCCACATCCGTATAGCTTTGGGCAACATCCGTATAGCTTCATTGCAACAGCATTGGTGTTTTTGGGTGGCATTTCATTCATTTCGGGTGGTTGTTGGTGGTTGCCGGAGTTGCAGAGCTGTCGGCGAAGTGTGCAAAGGTGAGTGGTGTGCGTTGATGACGTACGGATTCGGTAATCCGTATGAGTTATACGGATTACCTAATCCATATAGATTTGATGGATTGGCTAATCCGTATAATCCATACGGATTAGGTAATCCGTATGGATTATACGAATTACATAATCCGTATAAACCATACGGATTAGCTAACCCGTAAAATCCATACGGATTAGGTAATCCGTATGGCTTATACGGATTAGCTAATCCGTATAAGCCATACGGATTACCTAATCCGTATAAGCCATACGAATTACCTAATCCGTATGGTTGGAAATTGCTGGAAAAAAGCTTTTTAAAAATGAAAAAATTGTTGTGACCATATATTTGCATAACATTGAGTTTTTTTTGATAAATTAATTGATTAAATGAAGTTAATAAATTTAATTGTTGTAAAAAATAACAATAGATAATATGAAACAAAATAAATAACGACAAATTAATTATAAGCGTGTGTATATTTATATGGTGTTCCACATGGAGTTTTATTATGTTTAATTGAATTGTTGTTTGTTAGGATGGACAACGATGAATGGATTTATGACAGTATAATGTCGGAATAAGTTAATATGGAGGAAGACATTGGAGTAGACGATGATGCGTTTGAATTCAATGAAGACAATGGTGTGGACCCGGATGTGTTTGAGGATAATGCTTGTTTAATTGATTGTTCTACGGCGTTTCAAACAAACGAGGTAATTAGTTGTATATGAATGTATTTAAAGTTGTTATATGACACGGTTTAGCATATTAAATATTAATTATCCATTTGTCTAGGTGTTTGAATCGCGTGATACGATATTGAAATGGGCTCGTACCGTTGCATTTGAAAATGGTTTTGTAGCGGTCATAATGAGGAGTGATACAAAAATTGGAAAAATGGGAAGATCGTCATTTGTGTTAATTGGTTGTGAAAGGAGTGGAAAATATAGGATATGGAAAAAAGGTTTCACACCTTCAACCGCTAGTACCAGAAAATGTGAGTGTCCGTTTAAGCTGAGGGGTAAACCAATCCCGGGAGGACAAGGGTGGATGGTGAAGCTAATATGTGGTAATCATAACCATGTTTTGGCTAAGTCATTCTGTGGACACCCATATGCTGGTTGAATAACTGAGGAGGAGAAGATCATTGTTGGTGATATGATAAGGTGTATGGTGAAACCAAGAAATATTCTGTTAACTTTGAACGAGCACAATGCGGATAATGTAACAAGTTTGAAGCAAGTTTACAATGCAAGATATGCATACCGAACGTGTACAAGAGGCAATAATACTGAAATGCAACAACTAATGAAACTTCTTGAACACGACATGTATATTCATTGGCATCGAGTGAAGGATGAAAATGTTGTACGTGACTTGTTTTGGGCACATCCAGATGCAGTACAGCTGAGTAATGCATATCATATGGTGTTCCTCATTGACAGTACCTACAAAACAAACAGGTACAGACTTCCTTTGCTTGACATTGT
Source organism: Glycine tomentella (assembly GCA_007407185.1). NCBI lineage: Eukaryota > Viridiplantae > Streptophyta > Magnoliopsida > Fabales > Fabaceae > Glycine > Glycine tomentella. Next base: position 962,559 of record PYAF01002896.1, read on the forward strand.
CGGTGTCACACCAACTGGGATGACATTTTCAGCCGCATTTGCCTATTTAGAGGCTGAATGCATCAACAATGTTGTCTGGGCCCTTGAATGCTTTAGAGGGATTTTTTTGAAAACTGAATTCATGCCACAGGTTATTGTTACTGATAGAGATTCAGCTTTGATGACTGCTGTGAAAACTGTTTTTCCCGATTCAACTAATTTATTGTGTCGGTTTCACATTAACAAGAATGTGAAGGCAAAATGTAAAACTTATGTTAG
>PYAF01002896.1:964517-977935 GCA_007407185.1 Glycine tomentella
GAACACATATTTAGAATGATTAAGAAGCAAACATGTTCTCCTAAACTACATGTCATTGTCTTATAAATACCTCTCCGGACCAGACTTTAACAGCTACATGATCCGCATAAGCACACAAGACTGAACAGTCTGCTGGGCCTCCTGGAAAACCTTCTGAAGCCACATCATCCATCACCGGTACATCACTATGTCTATGTGGTTCTTCAACTACATGATCCTCAACTGCAGCATCCTGAACTGGAGGATCGTCAACTGCAGTATCCTCAACTAAAGGATCCTCAGCAACATTAGCAGCCGCTTTCTTTCGACGAACGGATGCTGTCGGCCTACGCCGCTCATGATCTCCATCAACCAGCCGCTGCATTCCTCCTCTAGTCCTAGCCATACCCTGTACAACATTTGTTTATCTATTAGATTATCACTTCAAACTAAATGACAAGCAAAGTTTTATTCAATTTAAACTACAAAGAATCCCAATTCGGGTTCCACAAGCATGATTCAAAAGCAATTGTGACCTATCATGTTCATTTCTAACAAAAGAATCTTATTTCGGGTTCCACAACCATGATTCAAATGCAACGTCACCTAACATGTTCATTTCCACCAAAAGAATTCCAATTCGGGATCCACAAGCATGATTCAAATGCAATTGTGACCTATCATGTTCATTTCTACCAAAAGAATCCCATTTCGGGTTCCACAAGCACGATTCAAAAGCAATGTCTCCTAGCATGTCAAATTCTACCAAAATAATCCCATTTCGGGTTCCACAATCATGATTCAAAAGCAATTGTGACCTATCATGTTCATTTCTAACAAAAGAATCTCATTTTGGGTTCCACAACCATGATTCAAATGCAATTATGACCTATCATGTTCATTCCTACCAAAAGAATCCCATTTCGGGTTCCACAAGCATGATTCAAAAGCATTGTCACCTAGCATGTCAAATTCTACCAAAATAATCCCATTTCGGGTTCCACAACCATGATTCAAAAGCAATTGTGACATATCATGTTCATTTCTAACAAAAGAATCTCATTTCGGGTTCACAACCATGATTCAAATGCAACATCACCTAGCATGTTCATTTCTAACAAAAAAATCCCATTTCGGGTTCCACAAGCATGATTCAAAAACAATGTCACCTACCATGTCAAATTGAAATATAATGTTCCTAACTATTTAAATAGCATATCATTATCAATATTTGGATATTCAAATGAAAAATCCTGTGCCTAATTATTTTAAAAACACTTTTTTCAAAGAAAATAGCCCTATACGGATTGGGCAATCCGTATGGGTTATACGGATTGCCCAATCCGTATGACCTATACGGATCAGGCAATCCGTATAGTCCATACGGATTGGGAAATCCGTATGGCTTATACGGATTACGTGATCCGTATAGGCCATATGGATTGGGCAATCCGTATGGGTTATACAGATTGCCCAATCCGTATGGCCTATACGGATCACGTAATCCGTATAACCCATATGGATTGCCGAATCCGTACCCCTGTCACGCATTACCCGATCCGTATCCTCCATGCCCGACCACCAGACCTCCATGGACGGCGATTGACCAACCTTAAACTACAAAGAACTCACCAGGATGACGACGTGGACTCAAGGGTTCACCTCCAATGCAATGTGATTGTCGACAAAGCTCCAACAAACCTCCAACAACGTCCGGCCGAATAAATGGTGTGGCGGAGAAGAGGAAACCGAATGCGCTCAGGGAAGAGGTTAAACTCAATACTACTACAACAGAGGGAATAACACAGCAAACTGAATGGGGTCAGGGAAGAAGAACTTGGTGTCGTCGGAGAAGAAAATAAAAACGTGCAGGAGAGGGAAGGAAGAAGAAAAGCTTTTCAAATTATTATATAATTTTTTTTAAATAAGGGTTATATTGGAAATTTCACTGTTTAAAATGGTGTATGAGAACTTTTATATGGTGTAGGAAGAAGCACTCTTATATATGTGGGGCAATTTTGCCCTAGCCCACATGGATCAGGGCCGGCCCATTTGATGGCTCTATACTAAGTGGTTTTGGTCTTCTCTATTCACCTTATCAATAAGCGATTTCTTTACCTTTAGGTAATAGCACCAAATTTTTTATGAATGTCAACCTAACAGATTTTTCTTCTTCTTTTAGAACATAAAAATAAACCAGTGAGTATTGTAGAATCTACAAATATTTGTAAAATTCATTTTTTTTTAATGAAATTAAAAGCCAACAATGAACAAAAAGGGATACTTGAATCAATAGATAACACTGAACAAGTTCTTAAAGTTTAGCCTATTAATAGAGCATTAAACATTAGGTCCTAAAGAGACTTAATTATAGTCAACAAATACATGAGCTCAATCCATTTAAATTTTAAACTAGGTCATATTTATCCTCTCGGCCGCTAATTATCATCTATTTTTTTTATTTATTTACTCGAGTGAGGGTGACGAGAATAGAGGAATGGAAGAGAAAGATTTGATCGAAGAGGGTAAGAGTATGAGTCGAAAGGAGAAGAGGAAGGCAATGAAGAAAATGAAGCGGAAGCAGGCAAGGAAGGAGGAGGCGGAGAGGGAGCGACGGGAGGAAGAGGAGCGCCTGAACGACCCCGAGGAGCAGAGGCAGATGGAGTTGCTGGAGCAGCAGGAGGCTGAGAGGATGCAGAGGGATATGATCCTCTTCCAAGAGAGAGAGAAGGCGTGGATGGACACAGTCATCACTCAAAAACAACAACAACAGCAGCAGCAGCAGCAGCAACAAGAAGAAGAAGATGAGGACGATGAATACGAATACGTGGAGGAAGAAGGCCCTCCAGAGATCATTTGGCAAGGAAATGAGATCATCTTCAAGAAGAAACAACTCAGAGTTAGGGTTACCGACAGGGACAAGCCAAAGCCCAACGAGACCAATCAAAACGACCACCAGGTAAATGTCTATGTGCATGTTTGGTTTGCAGTTGGACATGCTGCGGTGGTGCGGGTTCCAATGGAAATCCAACGGATAAAAGCAAAATGAATAATGCAAAAGCATGGGTCTTGATCTGTTGACAAAATTACGCTTGCCTCAAAAGTAATTTTGTCAATGGATTCCCAAACATGCTCTAGAATTCGACATCCAATCCTTTACCCCTAGAATCGATTATGTACTACTATATGCATTCATCTGACTGTATGTGCCAGCCATTCATAATTGATTATCATCATTTGCAGCGGGAGGAGGATAATAAACCTACATCCAATCCCTTACCCCCGGAATCATCGATGCTCGAGAATGTTGCTCAACAAATACCTAATTTTGGAACTGAACAGGTACGTTTCGTTTCAATAAATAATCCTCTTTTCATCTTCAAACTCACTCATTGCTTTTGCATCTGTTGCCATGCCAGGATAAAGCTCATTGCCCTTTTCATCTAAAAACGGGAGCTTGTCGTTTTGGTATACGCTGTAGCAGAGTCCATTTTTACCCTGATAAGTCGTCCACTCTTCTTATCAAAAATATGTACAGCGGTCCTGGCCTTGCTTGTGACCAGGACCAAGATGAGGGCCTTGAGGTCTGTTCATTCGCTTCATTGTATCCTCTTCATGATTTCATCACCTTTACTACTACTTACTTACTCACATCAATGCCCATGCAATGCTCTTTTTTCTTAATAATAACACAACAACAAAACCTTTTGCATCTTTAATCTACATGTCACGCTCTTCAATTATTAATTTAATAATCACAATAAATCCAATTTCAAAGTATCCTATTTTATCCATGGTTTTTCATCTTGTTATTGTTTCCTCGTCCTGCTTACATCTTAAATGTACAGGAAGTTGGTATCGTTTCAGTTCCTTAATTTCATTTTTCTTGATTGAAAAATCCATGCAGTTGCTTCATCTGATATTTTTGTCCTTGTGAAAGGAGCGTATTCAATTCAATTCTTTGACTTAATAATCAGGGATTCATTGCAAGATTCATTTTGTTGGAGGCTTATGATTTGGCCTTGGTTGGTCAAAGTTAACGATATTACCTGTTGTATCCTACTTGCTCAGCCTTGGAAATAACCTATTAATATTGATCCCCTTCCCCTTGTTAGTCACTTAATCCATTTCTTTCAATCTGCTTCATTTGACTATTTCCCCCCTCCCCTTTTCGTTGATTTTTATTTACTATCTGAGTCCTATACTCATAATACCATTAGCACCATACTTTTGTGACCTATTCATTAATTTATTTTTTCATGTAGGAGGGGAAGATTTTTGTTTCCTATGATGTTTCAATTAATATTATGTCAGCATAACATTTTAACAGATTCAATAATTACACTGAATATTTAAAACACTTTTTCCCCCTCAAATCTTTGTTACAACTTCCAAAATCTCATACTCTAATAATTTACATGTTCTTGCACCTTAACCATAAGTAGTTGTCAGGCGTTATCCAAGTCTTGGCTTATGGAGCTATGTTGCAGACTAACGGTCATGACCTTCAAAGGGTTTGGGATTGCGACAGCAAGACCTTAAAAATGTTGATTCAGTTAGTGGTTCTTAAAATACATTGTTATTGTGATGTTTTAATCTTTTTTTCCTGCATCAACTACAATCCAGATGAATAATTAATCACATGTCACTTTTGATGAAACTAGTACTCTAGTTGTTTGGAATACTTCATGCCTGTCCTTTGGGCTTTAGGAGTAGTGTGCAGAGGTTTTGGAGATAAGAATGAAGAAAAGATTTTATGCAGATTTCCTATGTTTGCGTAGTAGACTGTTAGGATTTCTAAATCAGTTTATGTGAATGCAACGGTTATGGTAGAGGATTTTCTTTTTGGCTTATCTTTTATGTTCTGCCTGCCAACACTCTTTATAAAGCTGTTACTTTCACTGTTGTCCAATGAGGGTGCACTTTCTTTGTTTTTTCCCAATGTTATTTCTTCTTTTTGATTTTCAATATTATACTTCTTCCCATATGCCATAAGCCAAACTTTGTAGCATCTTTTTGATCCCTTATGCACTATAGAGAAAGCTGAAATTGGCTTGAGGTAGTATTATGTTTCAATACATAAATATCTTGTTTGACCTGTTTAACCCCTTTTTCAGTATACAGATGAAGAGGTTGAACGCTGTTTTGAAGAATTTTATGAGGATGTTCACACAGAGTTCCTGAAGTTTGGGGAAATTGTGAACTTTAAGGTTCTTTTTTACTACCATGTTTGTGTGTGTGTGTGTGTGTTTTGCTTATGAAAATATATTTCTCATTTAATTTTGGCCTTAATGTAATTTTCAATATCTTCAAATAAAGTTTTATGGGTTCTCTGGGAAACATTACAAATGTTAATCAATGATTGTTTATATCTAGCTGTATAGAGAGGACAAAATAAATCAAATGGAAAACTTGCTCAACTATTATCTTTATTTATGTCATGTCTTGTCATTGTTATCTCTCTCTCCCTCTTTCTTTATATATTATGGGCATATTGAAAACATAGTTGTCAATAGCAATGCTATAGTGGGATGGTGTTGCAGATCAGCTCTTGGGTACTATGGAACTCAAATAACATCACGGTTTTAAATAGTGATCGTGATAGCAGGTGAAATTGTGACAATTTGCAGGAGGTGCAAGGGCATCTGTGACCAGGTGCAAGAGCCCTGGAAGTGTCACCTAGGGCTTTTCATGGGGAGGGGGTAATTTTGTGATTTCAACCCTCTTCCATTGAATCTGAGGTTTCAACTTTCAAACGTACCCCTAATTTTCCCACTTGAGCACATTCACTCTCGCCAACACCCATTTTCTCTAACAATAGTTTCCAGCTATAGCTGACTTTGTCAGTGTGGCCCTGTTCTCTGTATTTTGTGGCCATTCCCATTCATACTCTCTAACTATCAGTTGGTTTTGGGCCTACAAAGCCTAAACATAAGCAACCCAAAGGCTGTAATATTACCTGTTTCTGACCACACAGTTCATCGGGTTAGCTGGGGTTGTGTGCAACTCGGGCAGGTTCAAATGGACTGGATGGATTACAGGTCAGTGTTGTATTTTGCTTTGGTGAGTGGAGAAAATACACAGAGGGTTAAGATGCATCGTTGCCTGCATAGCTCCTGTAGGTTAGCAAGGAGGTCAGGTTTGATGTAACACGAGGATGTTGAAGATGATTTTGAAAAGATTCAGAGGAGGAGTTCCAAGGTTTGGATGGCTTGGATTGCTCTTATAGATAGTTTCAAGGTTTGGTTTGGCAAATTGGACTGAAACCAAGAGGTGAAGAAAATGTAATATGGAGAACTAGAAGATAAGCGAGTCAGGCTTGTGAAAATTACAATTTACATGAGAAAGGAGAAGAAAATGTGTCTGTGTCCCTTGCTTTCTTTTCCCCTTTTTCGATTCTTCATTTTGAATTTTTATTTCATTAAATTGTGATGTGATATGACCTGCTGAATCATGCTTTTAATTTTCTCATCAATGTGGTTGTATAAGGGGAGTTTCTTGAGCTGAGATATGCAATTTATATGTTAAAAAAAACCACCTTAGATCTGCTATGTTCCAGTTTGTAACCTCAGCAGTACTCCTTGTACTGTTCTTCTTTTATATTATATATATATATATATTATCTTTGCTGATCAAAAAAAAAAAAAATGTTAAAAATATACCATCTAACTATAATATTTCTATCAAAGGAGGAGGGTTGTGTTAGGTCATCGGCAACCAATGTAAAACTTGCCGATATAACACGACCTATAAAAGTTCTACACCCTAAATTCACCATCAAGATCTTAAACAAAAAAATTCAATGGTTCTAATTGTTTCAGACTTTCAATTTTCTACAGTCAAGGCATGGTGTCAGATCATATGAATCACATATCCACACAGGATCACAGCCTTGAGGCTTAACACTGTTGTCATACCCCACAGACCACATGACAATCACTGTCATGCACCCGAAGCTCGAGTTATCTTCCTGGTCTTACTATCTTCATTAGAACTGTTTCTGGGCTCTTTTTCTGTTCTTCATATATTTTTGGTTGGGTTCGAGTACCGATTAAACACATTTCAGAAACCCAAACCCAATCAGATGTCCCCATTTTAAACCAATTTTTTTAATCCACTTAACCTGCATACCGATCCAACCTGTATTTCTCTATCTCTTTTCCCTTGTATTTGTTGGCTTTGGTTGGATTACATTTATGCTCACCCTTGCTAACTATCCTCTTTTCTCTTTCCTTTCATTTTGTTCTCTCCCGATATTTTTTTTCATATTATTTAATGAATGTCTTTAATTTTGATTAATTTTGTATATTTAAGCATTTATAGTATACAAATATAAATTATTTAGCTTGTATCTAAAATTTTACTATTGCAACCTTTCTGCTATCCACCATCCCATCATAACCATTTCAGGATCAGCCACTCTGTGCCACTACCTGGAATAACTGTGATTTAAAAGTTAGACAAAAATGGGATATAATTTTTTCCTTTTTTGTGAAGCAATAGAAGAACAATATTTTGAAAACCAAAATGGCAGTTCATGTGAAAACATTTTGAAGATCTTTTGTCATTGTCTCTTTGATTTGTTGGCACTTCCTACTCTTGTATCTCACAGTACTGATCCTATTATCTATATTTCCCTGTCAGGTGTGTAAAAATGGTTCGTTTCACTTGCGAGGAAATGTCTATGTACAGTATAAATCGCTTGATTCTGCTCTGCTTGCTTATAACTCGGTGAATGGTCGCTACTTTGCTGGGAAACAGGTATTGCATTTCTATGTCCTGTTTGTGCCAAATGAATATCTTTAATGCTGCAAGTATGATTGGATGAATTTCTAGAAAGCTCCAAGTATGAAAGTTATTCATTTGCCATGGGATGTTTACTTGGGACTTCATCTGTACTGTGTTCAGTCTTATCCATTCACTGGTTTTTTTAATTGATGTCCTGTATGTGTAACTCCTGTTATATCGTAGGAAAGTCTGAAAAATGTTTTATGTAAAACTGGTTAAAGGTGTAGCATATTTAGGTTATAATGAGGCAGGGAAAGTTCAACTCTATACTGAAAGCTTACGTCAGATTTAAAGTTCAGAGTGAGTTTTTCCAAAGGATGGTTGTTTTGGTTCATAGATGAAAAGATTTAGGATTTTACGATCAAGCGCAGAAGACTTGAATTGCTTGACATTGTTTATATGTTTATCTCATTATTCTCATATTGTTATGATTTATGGCAGGTAAGTTGTCAATTTGTTAACTTGACACGATGGAAGGTTGCCATATGTGGCGAGTATATGAAATCAGGTTTCAAGGTATACAATTATATTGATGACATTGACTTCTATCTTATATTCTTATATTTTGTCTTTTGGATACAACCAAGTGCTGCTGGGTTTCATTTGTGCAAATCATATAAACTCTTGGTTGGTTTCAACTGAAGCTTTTAACTTCGAGAAAGATGTTAGAAAATGTTTGGAATTGATGAAACATGCTCACGTAGTTTCAACGGTGTTCCTTTCTTGTGCGTCTTAACAGACTTGTTCTCATGGAACAACATGCAATTTTATCCACTGTTTTTGTAATCCTGGCGGAGACTATGAATGGGCCGATTCTGACAAACCTCCCCCGAAATTTTGGGTAAAAAAGATGATCGCTTTATTTGGTTATTCTGATGATTATGAGACTTCAAGGGAGCAAGGACATTTGAGTTTGTCAAAAACAGATTCTGACAGGTGTGCTTTCACTTTATTGTTCCTCATTACATGTGTAAGAATTATTTACTGTTGTGTGATGTCGTCTTAGACCACACAAAATACTCTTATTTATAATGAAGGAGGTTTACAAAATAAGGGAAAATAATGAGTAATTAGGGAAATGATCCCATGCTAAACTGCTGTAATTAAAACATATCAAATCATATATTTTACATGACATATGATTGATTAAATTGGTTGCTGGTTAAATTGTAACCTATGTAGATGATTGTAAATCGAGCAAACTTGTGGTAAATTTTAGCATGATGGAGGATAGGGCTGAGTGTTTGCGATTGGTGTTGACTGTTGGTACAGTTTTGCTTTCTCCCTTGGTGCATTTAGGGAAACAACTACAGTTTTGTGGCTAATAGAATTTGTTGATGTGAAGAAAATATAACTTGGAATAATATTCTTCAGATGGAAGTTTGAGTTGTTCAATGTCTTGATTTATTTATTTTATCATATTTTGTTTAATTATGTCAATATTTCTGTATAATTTTTTCATGTGAATTGATACCTGTTCTCGTAGAAGGTACCACTCCAGAAGAAGGTCAAGATCTAGGGAGATGGATCAGTTAAATTGCAGTCATTCAGGTAGAAGAAAACAGCGGGATGAAAGAAAGCATAGAACTCCCGATGAGGATTGGAATGGCAGCTGTAAGAGGAAATCCAGAGGCAGAACTCCTGATTCCGGTTCCGATTCTGACAGGGAGTGGTTAGAACAAGAGGAAAATAGGGAAAGACACCATGAATGCACTATGAATAGCAGAAGCCATGAAGAAGATTCTGATGTGGAATGGGTTACTAGGGACAACGAAAAACAGCATGGCAGAGAAGGAAGAAACTCAAGAAAGCAAAACAGAGATGAGAAAAGGCACCATATTAGCAAAAGCAAATATCAGGGTGGCGGCGATGCTTCTGAATCTGAGAAAGATTTGCTTGGTAGAGGAGAGATGGAAACACAACATGATTATTACTCTAGGAAAAGCTCTAGATACAGAAGAAGATCAGGTCTTGATGATGACTATAAATACCATGAGAATGAAAATGACAAAGTTGATGGCGGTTGGTCTCGGAAGGACAGTTACAAGCGAGAAGAACATCATCACAAAAAGAAGAGATCAAAACATTAGTAGAAATTGATTCTATCAATGGTTAGGGGCCTGTTTGGGTAAGCTTCTCTAGAAGCACTTCTAGAAGAAGAAAATAAGAGCAAAAAGATGAGATGAGCTTCTCCATAAGTAAAAATAAGTTCTTCATTAGCTAATTTGTAGAAGTTCATCAATGTAGCTTCTCTAAAAGATGAGATGACATCTACAAATTAACTAATGGAATACTTATTTTAGCTTATGGAAAAGCTCATTTCATTTTTTTCTTCTTACTTTTCTCTTCTAGAAGTGCTTCTAGAGAAGCTAACATCCAAACAGACCCTAGAACTCAAGTGGGGGCAGGCATCATAGAAACAAGGGAGGTGATAATCAGTTGTTAATTTGTTACTCACTATAAAGATACTGGATCTCGTATCATATTTAGAAGATTGGTTGACCTTAGTACTGGTGGAAATAAATAAATAAATTGAATGAAAAATATTTTTAAATTAAAAAATAATTTTAATTTTAAAAACTTAAATCTTTTTGTTTAATTATTTTTCTTAAAAGTTTTTTTTTTTAATTCTTGGTATAAATCATACAGTGGGTTTGTAACTAAAATAACTACTTATTTTATTCTAATGTTTATGATTTTTGGTTAATAGATCAACGACTTTGATGTGGTGCACCAAAACTACCTTGGTGCATATTAAAATACTTCAAAATCCTTCCATTCGTAAATAAGATGGGTTGTCCAATTTTATTTTGACAATATTCGCACATTATGCTATATAACAATTCGCTTCCATATTTTTCAGAAAAGATTTTAGGACAATATTTGTACATTATGCTTCACAAAGAAAGCATAAACTTGACTTATACATGTTTTTTTTATTGATAAATATTAATTGTTAAAATGTTAGTTTTTATTAACAAAGGAGATCAAATCTGTTACATTTTTCTCTTTTTCTCTTCTTTAATTATCTAATCCACTTTATATCTCGTTGAGTTATATACATGTGAATTCAAGAAAATCTAATTAAAGGTTACTACTAACTTTACTAAATCTCCGATAAATAAGTTTTGACAAGCCAATCAAAATTAAGTAGTTTTCACTATAATCAGTCTGATTTAATGAGAATAATCAGACAAACATTATAAGCAGGTTTTATTAAAAGATTATCCAACAAGAAGTGAAAAACCCACGGATGGGAACAATGTGATGCAACTAATACAACATTTTCTTTTTACACATTAGAGTTTGTATATTGTTATCTCCAAGCACTTAAATTTTTTCGGGTGGTACACAAAAATCAACAAGAGGATCATGCAATGATTCAAATTAGCTACTCCAATGTGAAAACATGAGAATAAGCAACAAAACAAATAAGAATCAAAACTAAATTGATTCTCATTAGTTTTCAAAATCCACTACTATTGTAGAGCTTAGTTTACGTAACATGGACATTTCATCCAGTAAACTGATTCTCAATTTATTTATTATGATTTTTCCCCATGTTTTAATCAAATTTCCTTTACTTGTACTGTATATGGTATTTGAAGATAAGGGACCTCCACCATGCTTTGTTCGGCTTAGCATATGACTTGCATTCTCATTCTATTTATTATTTTATTCTCACTATTAATTTGATGGGATTAACTTTCTACACCAGCCATTTTTTTAATACACCCAGCATGTACAGTATAATACCGATTTTGCCCTTCTCGTAATCTATAAGTTTCATACGGATATACACCATTCAACTTCTTACGGATTGTCGATCCGTAAGAGTCATATGAATTGATGAATTGATAACCCATATGACTCATACGGATTGACAATCCATATGACTCATACGGATTGCCGATCCATATAAGTCATATTGATTGTCAATTCATATGATTCATATGAATCGCCAATCCATAAGAGGGTAAAGTTGAAAATAAAATTAAAAAATATGCTGGATGTACTAGAAACAGGGTGTAGGAAGTATAAGCCTAATTTGATTCATCTTTATTAATTTGCATCCGTTCTTTTTGTGACCCACTCAAGAGCTCTTACTTGCAGTTTTCGTCATCTTAATTCTTATTTCTTCTATATATTTTTGGTGTGAAATCTGTCGTACGTATGGCTTTTTTTTTTTTCGTAGCTTCATTCTCATCCAATCATTAGTCTTATGTTGCTATAGCCAAATGTTCATGTTGGAAACATAGGCATGGACCAATCTTTTGGTCTGTTTATTCCAGTCTATCTTCTAACCTCAGTATTTACAAAATCAATGTAAAAAGGGTGAAGTACTGAAGCTTATAGGGAATGCAAGTGCCAATGTACAACATAATCAAATAATTTGTGTCACTTTGTGTTCCAGATTATATGATATTTTAGAGAAAAAAATTATTCTAAAATATGTCATTTTACAAAATTAATTAATGCTGTCTTAGATACTTTTTTCCAAGATTACTCTTAATTAATACTTAGTAAAAATAATATATAAAAAAGTAAATAAGTTATTAATTAGAAAGATAAAAAATATATTAAGAAGTTATCTTTTTTTTTTTTTAAATTAAGTAAATTAATTATATTTTTAAATATCTGTGCCCGAGCCATTAGGCAATTGTCTTAGCCCTACTGATTTTTTTGTTGTGAAAATACCTTACGACTTAGGCTTAGGCCTATTGATAGTAAAATGGTAACTAATATCATATGTAGTATATCAATTGAGGGCACAATCTTGAAGACTATAATGAGACTTGTAGTCTCTAATTTTCTATTTCACGTCACCCACACCACATCAATCATAAACATAGCTTTTAAAGTCACCACATCATATGTTAAGTGAATTTGCTGAGCACTGTATTGCTGATGTCGTTGTGGTGTTGTTCAGCTTTCATTGCTGATGTCAAAGAGCTTTCTTGCTCTTTTACTTAATCTTATTCAGCCCCAAGAATTTCACAAGGTTCAGATCTATATTTAATTAATAATAGCTGCAAGGGCACTCTATTCCTCAGGGAGGCCTTCAAGAATTGCTTCTATGTGATCAGGATGTGAGAAAAATATTTGATGCACGATTTTCTTGATTAAAAACAGAATATTGTGTAGAATACATGGCTTGGATTGACTACAAGCTCATGATACCATATTAGAGAAACAAAAAGAGAGAACACATAGAATAAAATGGAGAGAGAGTGAGATTTGAGAATCTGTTGGAATTACTAGATTGGTTTATTTAAACTTATTTGTTAAAAAACATGCTTATTTTAATAAAATAAGAAATTTTTTAAGTTTTATGAGTGTGTTTGTTTTTTAGATTAAAATTATATTTCTGAAAATGTTAATATTAAAATGTAATATTTTCATGTTTATTATAATTTTTGAAAAAATATTTTCAGACATAATTCATTCTCATAAGAATAAGAGCTATTTTTTAAAATAGTTTTTCAGATTTCTTCTTATTTTACTTCATTTATTTAGTTATTTAATATATTTGTTTTTAAATTAAAAGATAAAATGTTCTAATGGTAAATATTTACCAAACATTTACAGAAATATTATTTCCATAAGTATAATAAAATTAACCAAACAAATGGATTTGTAAATATTTTTCC
>PYAF01002896.1:996577-1008863 GCA_007407185.1 Glycine tomentella
TTTCTAAAACTAATAAGGTGTATAAAGTGAAAACTATAACTACTTTTAATTTAATACATCTTTATTTTCTTATATTATACTGTTTCTCACCTTAAAAAAGTTAAATTATCATTAATAATGACACTAATATGCTTAATCTATGTTAAAAGTGATAATAATCTAATCTTTTTTTAATAAAAACAAACTTTGTAATAATGAGTAACTGTAAACAAATTTTACTTCGCTTTATGACTTTTAATGTCTTCCACAACCCATTTTGATATTTACAATAGTCAAGTTAAGGTCTTTAGTAGGTAAAATAATGTTCTATAAAAAACAAAAGGTAAAATAATGTTTTAAAACTGGGAATTTTTATGAAATGAATTGAGATAAGTTTATTTTTGTCCTATGTAATTTCGATAGCATTAGTTACTTGAACACGATCTCAATCTAATTAACACCCATTAATATATGAAATATGTCTAAAACAATCGGATTTGTTGTATAATATATTAATTTTAACATTATGTATAAAATAAAGTATAAAAGAAAATTTTAAGGCATGTTTTATCATATATATATATATATATATCAAAGTATATATATACCAATATAAATATAATATCTTGTTATGTAAAATATTATTCAATAAATTGGTAAGTTCTATATTAATTAGTAATATGTAATTATTAGAAAATTATTTTTTTATTATAAAAAATACATGATATAGTAGGTTAGGTTGATCAAGGCCGCTAGTTGGAAAGCCTTTCAATTCAAGCCAATCTCTTGATTCACATGAATGTGAAACCGTTGCAACCGATCCTGCATACCAATCATTCGCCGCTTACAGTAATGGCACTAAGCCAAGGTTTCTATGGATTCAGTCCTGTGGAAAAATACATATAATAGGGCAATTCAGTTAGTAGTGTCACCGGTCAATCCTTGGGACACTAGCGAGCCCGTCCTTAAAAGCCCTAAAAATTGAGTCCATGAAGGGAGCGGTGAAATGCGTAGAGATCGGAAAGAACACCAACGGCGAAAGCACTCTGCTGGGCCGACACTGACACTGAGAGACGAAAGCTAGGGGAGCAAATGGGATTAGATACCCCAGTAGTCCTAGCCGTAAACGACGATGTTTTCAATTTCTTGATCAATTTTATAAAGTCTTTCAGCAGTAGCTGGATCCATCTCCCTTTGCTTTGCCAAATAGAGAAAGAAGCGTCCTATTTATAGGCGCGGGGGTCCGCAAAAAAAATCCTTAGTTTTTCGCGGGTATCGCCACGCGGGTCGCCTATGATACTAGGACCAATAGGTCAAAAATGGGTTTGTGCCGCAGGTGTTGAACGATCTACTCTACACAGGTGTGGGCTTACAGGGCTAGGGCTCATAAAGCCTTTCTTTCATTCAAAAAGAGGGCCCTGGTCGGTCACTTTTCCGGACCGGGATCGATAGATAAGTG
Organism: Glycine tomentella; assembly: GCA_007407185.1. Lineage (NCBI taxonomy): Eukaryota > Viridiplantae > Streptophyta > Magnoliopsida > Fabales > Fabaceae > Glycine > Glycine tomentella. The sequence goes on from PYAF01002896.1 coordinate 998,016, forward strand.
GAAGTCATAAAAAAGAGATCTTTCTCTTCGTACACGTCATAAATAACCTATTGAATACCTGTTTTATTAGCTTTGATACTAATTTTTATTTTATTTTCTTAAAGTCTTATATCAATAATTGAGATTCAAAATTAGCCCATAATGATGTTGTTAAAGGTCGTCTGAAGAATTCACCTTAAAAAACTCTTGCCCTAAAATTAATTAAACTGCAATACTTATTTATTATAGTAGAAAAAATGTATTTATAAATAATAATATAATTTAAACAAGTATTATAATGAGATTCGAATAAATAGTATAAAAAATATCATGTGTTTAAGTACAAAAAAAATGGGATTCGAATAAATGTATCTACTTCCATTTTGGATTAGTTAAGATGTAACTTAATTTTCGGATATCCAGAATTTAAGAAAAAAATCTAATTTATTCAATAAAAAATGTGTAAAAAAAGTTGGCAGAATATGATCGAAGGAATAAAGGTGACATTTATTTCATGATATAAAATTGTATTTTGGGAATCACATTCCTGTAAATATATACTATTCCCATAATCTTGTTTGTTTGGTTTAGTAATTTTAAAAAAGTTATTTACTTAAAAATTAAAAAATAAAAGTGAAAGAAAAAAACATAAAGATAGAAGAAGAAAGTGGATATTGGCAGTTATTGTAAAACATAACTTCTTGAATATGATGTGTACACATTTTCCGACCTTTATTTGTTTGAGTCTGAAGCTGTAATTTCTTGAATATGATGTGTAACTACCTCATTAATAAAAGTAAAGTAAAAGTAATTTAATAAAATATTGTAAATTAATTGTCTTATTTCTTATTTATCATTAGATTAATCAACGATTCTAATTAATTTGAGTTCTAATTAATTTGAGTTTGATGTCAATTGTAAATTAGCTCTAAATAAGTTTGGTCAGAACTCAGAAGGTATTTGGAAAAAGAATGAGAATATAAAAGAGAAAGGACGTAGAATAGAGAGGCGAGAACAATGTACAGTATCCTACGATTAGGATAACAATGTGAACCTATAAAAATAATTTGTAATGAGTAGGATATTTACTCACCAAACAAGTTTGAGTGTACGATTACAAATAGTTCGTTATTTATTAAAAAAAATTGTGGTTGTGGATAAGTATTATATTATCAAGTAATCAAATGGTATCTATATCCGCAAAATATATTTATTATATTTTATAATTAAATTTACAATTTTTAAAAATATTTTTTTAAGTTAAATCATATTATTTGTAATACTTGATAATTAAGAATTGGTTTATCTCTGAATAATTTCTTCATATAAGTTACATATATTATATTATATTACTTATAATCAATACTCTTTTTATTGGTTTTTCATCATTAATGTTATTATTACTGTAGTGTTTATGTTTTATTTGTAAAACAAATGCTTAATGGGAGATTCCATGAATCTTGTTCATTGTGTGAATAATGGCAACAATGAACTTCTATGGACCACACAGTCATCCTCCATTACGCTTCTCAGTCATTGCATGGTACACATATTGTGCAGGTCAAGAGTCAACCTTACCATAAACATATAACTAAGACACTAATTTCCATCTTTGACATACGTATATAGGGCTATATATGTGAAAAAGGGTCCTTATGCAGTTGTTTCACTTGATTTGTCATAAGAAAGAAAAAAAAAAAAAAAGAAGAAAGAAAAGCTAAGTGGACCTTACTTTCTCTTAAATTTTATTGATGATGTCTAACCACTTTTTTAAAGCGTGTTTGATGCTTGGGCATTAGTATGAGCTACCTACCAGTCATAACATGCAGAGGTGGTGCAACAAAAACTTTGAAGAAATGATACAAAACCAATTAATATCCAGTATTCAGACTCCACTAAACTATCACTCTATTCAACCTTAATTAATGGCCTCCATTGTTTCAAAAGTCACTTCTGCAGAGGCAGGGTCAGATACAGAGAGGACTTTGAAATAGTGAAACTAGGGGGTTGTTTATTGAATTTTAAAAAGTGTTTGTTGACAATGATATTGAAGAGGGACCTGAGAATTGTTGGTACTATTGAATCTTCTTGAGCAGAACCTCTATCCATATATTGAATAGTAATAAATAATGAGTAATTTATCTCAATAATATATTCTTAAAGACTATCTTGGAAAAGCGACTAATGGTCTATTAGGCTTTCAAATTTGTAGAAAAAAGTATTCAGATTCCTCCTAATTTATTGATTTTTATTGGCAAAGATTAGTTGTTAGTTTTAGTTTTTGTCTCCTAATTTTTTTTGTTGAAGCATAGTTTGAATGTTTTTGGAAACAAGAATAATCCTTGTTGGAACTATGTAAAAGTTAAATTAAGAGGGGAAAAAAGGGTGGCCACATTAAAAGTTGGCTCTTTCACTTTAAATTTTAAATTTTCTTACAATGAAACTATTTCTTCAAATCACAGTTAGACATGAACTTTTCTTATCCCACTTAGCAAATAAGAGTTATAAATATAGTAGTTATCATTGAATAATGAATAAGATATCATGTTATTGGCAATGTGCATTATGCAGTGAATTTCATAAAATTTTATTTTCCTTTTTAACTTGTGCAGGTGACTACAGCCCTGAGGAAAGAAGGATTGGAATCATCAAATCTCATCCTTGGAATTGATTTTACAAAGAGCAATGAATGGACTGGTAAGTGGTAGTACATGAACAAGTGTTAACCAAGTGATTCCATGGTCCATTGCAACCCATATAAGATGTCATGCATGAAGCATGATTTGAGAGCTAAAATTGGCAAAACATGGTTTCTTGTTTGATAATAAAATATCGGTTTTGGTTATAATTTCTTTAATTTATGAAATGATTTGTTTCTGACTGTTCACCCATGTTCATGTTTTTATTGAAGGCAGAATCTCATTCAATAAAAGAAGCCTGCATGCTATTGGAAGTACACCTAACCCTTATGAGAAGGCCATCTCTATTATTGGCAAGACATTGGCTCCCTTTGATGATGATAACTTGATTCCATGTTTTGGATTTGGTGATGGTAAGGCCTAATCCTTTAAGCAAAACATGTATAAAACAAAAAGAAAATTTTATTTGTTTCTTTAAAAAAACGTTTTTTTTTAAATAAAAACATTTTTTTCACAATTGTTTTTCTTTAGTTTAGACAAAAGGGCACATATTAATTTGGCTAAACTTTTATCTTTAATTCATTATGCAGCTACTACCCATGATCAAGAAGTGTTTAGCTTTCACAATGATCATTCACCTTGCCATGGCTTTGAGGAAGTTTTGACTTGCTACCAGAAAATAGTTCCAAACTTGAAACTTTCAGGTTATTTTCATCCTTAATTTGTGTGTAGTGTTGTTCTTATTGCAATCAGTTAGTTCATTTTTCTGCAACTGCTTTTGTGTTGGAAAACTTCTATGTATGACTGTAGTGATATTTAATTTTAATTGCTTAAGATTCATCATGGCTGAAGGAATAATTGCATTTTGTTTGAAGGACCAACTTCTTATGCCCCGGTGATTGAGGCTGCTATAGACATTGTTGAGAAAAATCATGGCCAATTCCATGTGTTGGTTATAGTTGCTGATGGTCAGGTATAAAATGTTGCCTCTTTGTGTGTATATATGCATGTCTCTCGAATTAATCTTATAATTCAAATAAGTGTGTGTTTAGATTTCAATGAGTAGAGCTTGAAAGTATTTTTACCTTCAAAATAATTTTTTTTCCTTCTTTATTTTATGTATTGGAATTTAGAAATTTTACATTAAAATACGCGAAAATACTTTTTAAACTTTTATTCTATAGCTAGCCTAAGTGTGTTGTTTACTTTTAAGGTTACAAGAAGTGTCGACACTAGTGATGGAGAACTTAGTCCTCAAGAAGAGAAGACAATTAAAGCAATAGTTGATGCAAGGTAAATATAGCTTAATGAATATAAAAATTGTTTCTAATAATGAAAGTGGAAACCCTCCATGCCAAAATAACACAAGGAATTGTGCAAAGAGATGGAAGTACTTTTTGCCTAAGCTAGAATAAAAGTATCATTGTCTTGTAAGTTTCTTTTTCTTTTTTTCTTTTACCTCTAAAATAAATATAAATAAAAGCATGCATATATCTTATTAACATTGATATATATATATATATATATATATATATATGATCTATTTTACTTATTTAATTTCTGATACCAGCGCATATCCGCTTGCAATAGTTCTGGTTGGAGTTGGTGACGGGCCTTGGGAAGACATGAGGAAATTTGATGACAGGATACCGGCACGTGATTACGATAATTTTCAGGTATAACAATAGCTAGAAGTACCACCTCAATTGAGTGAATAATTATGTTATTATGTTTATAAATCATTTTTAATTGAATCTATGTAGGATTTCTTTAAGATTCTGTTAAAGGTTCCATTAAATATAATAACTTAATAAAAAAAAAATCTCAAATAAGAATATCGATTAATTTAACTAGTGACATTATTTCTAAATTATTTAAATTTTTAATTTAGTTCTTGTACTTGAAGAAATCTTAATAGATCCCCTAATCAGAGAACTAATTTAAAGTAATTTAGAAATTTAATTGTAAGCTTTTAAAATATAAAGACCTATTTAATTGTTTTCAAATAATTATATTTAGGGATTTCGAGATTAATTTTAATATTTTTTTAATGATTTCATTATTGAAGCAAAAAATATTTATTCAAGCACATTTTCCCTTTGGTGCAGTTTGTTAATTTCACGGAAATCATGTCCAAAAACATAAGCCCGTCGGAAAAAGAAGCAGCTTTTGCTCTGGCTGCTCTCATGGAGATCCCCTTCCAATATAAAGCAACTATGGAATTCGGAATACTCGGGTATGATCCTAATTAAGTTTTAGTGGTAGCTGAAATTTGAAAATTGAAAGATAGTTATAATTAAAAAAGTTAGGAACACATTTTTTTTTACATATTCTTTTTATTGGTTGAAATTAATTAAAAACAATAAAATATTTGTGAGTTTACATTTTATATTTAATGCTTTTCTCTCTTATAATTATATAATTTTTAATAACTTTTAACCAATAAAATTTGGTACATTATAAAAAAAATGTATTATTAGAAATTGTGGTATCAGATTGTAATAACATACTACTTTTGATTCATTCTGGTGAGCTTTAATTTCTTTGGAACAGTGGAGTTTTCTTTGAATTCGTGAGTGTTTGATGGACTTAGCTGGTTTAATTATGATTAACTTCATGTTATATATATTTGTCCTTTTGTCTTTGTTTTTGGACAACAGACGTGTAACAGGAAGAGCAAAGAGAATAGTTCCAAAACCTCCTCCTGTTCCTTATTCTAGGGCTGCACCACCACCACCACCTGCGCGTCTACCCAGCATTAATACACCACCATCCTCCGGAGATGACCAAAACCAAGCGGTATGTATATATAACTGTAACCATGAGTATGTGTTTGGTTGCGAGAAAAGAAAAAAAGAAACGAAAAAATAGAATAAAATGGATCAGAGAATTTTTTTTAAAATAAAAGTTGCTCTAAAAAAATAAAAATCTGAAACATGCATTAAAATTCAAAACTTTCACATAATTTCACACGATCAAATACACTTGCATAATGCTTTTTTTTTTTTTTTTTTCTTCTTCTCGTCTCTATAGTGACCATTAACCAAACAATGGATAAGTGCTTCAGTATATATTATTATATATCTTCTCTATCACTGCCTGTGCGATGTGCTCGCACAAGAAAACAAATAAGCATGCTAAGTTGCTAAGGGATAGAGTTATCACTTTGGTCCTAGTCCTGGACCAGTCCACTTGACCCATCATTACAGCTAGAAATGTTTTGGCTGACCTTGATATCATGATTATTTTTTACCAATCTTGACTTAATACATTTTTGGCTAACCTTAGACTAAGTATATATTAAAACGTAGGTAAAAATATTAAAACATAAGGCCTTGTATCAGTCCTAACCCACAAGACTTTGTAAACTTTTTTATACGTGGGCTATTTAGCCATGTGGGCATTTTTAGCCCTGGCCCACATGGGCTAGGCCCTATCCCTGTGGGCGTGGCAAAATTGACAATTCCACTAACGGAACACCGTTATTTAGAGCATGTTTTGAAAAGTTTTGCAGTAAGAAAATAATTAATTCACTTTTCACAGTAAAATCAAAACAAAAGATACTCGTTTCTATTTTTTTCATTATATTATCCTGAGTTAATAGCTAAAAGTATGACAAAAAAATGAAGGTTTGTAAAAATTTGGGAATTTATTTTATTTCCACTTTTTAAATAATTATAAAATGTTACTCTATTTTACTTTGTTTTCTATTTTTAAATATTTGTACATGAAATGAGGACAATGACTTTCTAGTTGTTTTTTTCTGTAAGAATATTTTGAAATAAATATAGTGAAAACCATTTGATGTTTTTATAATTATTTATGAAATAAGAAACATTTAAACTAATATAGCTATTAGGATTTGCTTTCTAGATCTTGATCAACTTTGAAATATCTTGATGATTGATTTAAACTTAATGAAATTATATAGGCCTGCCCAGTTTGTTTGACCAATGCAAGAGATTTGGCCTTTGGATGTGGGCACATGGTGAGTTAGCATCACTAAATTAATGGTCTGATTCCTCTTATTGTTCTTAGTTTTTATTATTTATTCTTACAATCTTTTGGAACACAGACTTGCAGAGAGTGTGGACACAAATTAACTAATTGTCCCATATGCCGAGAGAGGATCACTAGTCGTCTCAGGGTGTACAGCGGGTGATTGTAATGAAAATCGTGCACATTAATTACATAGTTTGCATAACATACCTTTCTCAATAGGGTTTATGGTGAGGTTAAGAGTCTAAAAATGATAGCTTGTCTCTGTTTAGGATGTTTCAAGAGTATTGAAAAATGGAGATGAATTGTGCAAAGTTTCTATATATATGCATGGTTCGTGTCGATGCGTTTGAAGTTGTATATTACTATATACCTGCACATAATGTTTGATATATTTATGGTCTCTAATCAAATTTTTGTCTGTACGTATTTTAGTCATTGAACTGTTTCCCTGTTGATATTTTTGATTTATGTCGTAAAAGTAACATCTTCAAGTGATGATGTGAAAGTTATGTTGGAAGCTGAACTGTCACATTATCAGCTCATCTAACTTAACATTCTCGCATAAATTTTAAATTTATGATGAAATATATTTTTAATTCTTCACATTCTTTTTGACAATATTCAATTTTACTCTCTCAATATTATTTTCTTTGGTCTTAATTAGTTCCGCCCCCCCAAAAAAAATCACTTTTAATCCCTCAATAATTTTTTTATTATCAATCTTAATCCCTCAATTATGTTCAACGTTGTTTTTAGTCCCTTCCATCAAATATTATCATTAATCGATGATCGATGTGGCATTCAGGTGTCTCTATTTGAGCTACTAGTTTGATGTATCAGTCACATGATAAAATATTAATGATTTGAGATATTTTCTAGTGATTTTAAGACGTACATTACAACTATTTGACAGTGCAAAACTACCAAATTTAAACATTTGAAGAGAAAAATAGAAAAAAAGAGATGTAGTAAGCAAAGCCAACAACAACCCACGATACACAAATCAACAACCCACTTTAAAATTCTTGTGAAATTAGAATCTATCGTCATTCATGGATATTGTGATTTGTGGTTTTGCTTATTCTTCCTAATTTTGCTTGCTGTGAGTTGTTGATTTTGAGTTTTGGATCATGGTTCAATGAATATATAACATGCATAATGAAGTTATTGATTTTGCTTATTACATCTCTTTCTATGTTTATTTTTCAAATTTCCAAACCCATTTTTGTGCAATTTTACACCTTCAGGAAATTGTAACACCTTAGAAACGGCTAGACAATCTTTCAAACTAGCAACCTTTTAACACATGACTATTACATCAAACTAATAGCCTACATGAAAAGTTATATCACTATCATATCATCTCTTAACAATGACATATGGAGGAAGAAACTAAAAATAATGACCAACATATATAGTTGGAGGACTAAGAATAGTAAAAAAAATAATTGAGGATCTAAAGGAGAATTTCATAAAAAGAAGAGGGAATAAGACTAGTAAAAAAAATATTGAGGGACTAAAAGTAAATTTCACAAGAAGAAACTATAAATACATTTTTAAAAAAAAAATACACAGATATGTCATGTTAGACTAATTGATTATGTGACAACTCATGTGACTATTATATCATTGCATAATGGTAATACTTGACAATAAAAAAAATGTTAATCATGTGATTATTATGTCATTGCATAATGGTAATACTTGACAATAAAAAAAATGTTAATGGAAAAATTGTTCAAGGACTATGACCGCTAAAATTTAGAGAATACTAAAAGCAAATATATGAAATAGTTTAGGAAACAAACATCTTAAAACTATTTTTGTGTATATCTTAGCGTCTTTTAAAGAATTTTTTTTTTGAAGGTGTTAAAATTAATGAAATAAATATATATTTTTATATCAAAGGAGAGCAAACATTGTAATACTCACATCTCTAAGGAAGGGTAAAATAATTTACTTTAAGGGTGTTAAATAAAAATTGATTAAATTATATATTTAATATAAGAGGGAAGAGCACCGCAATATTAACATGTCTCTCGGGAAGGGAGTAAAATGTAAAATTAGGATTAAATATGTTTTTAATCTTTTAAATTTAGAGTAAATTAATATATTCTTGGTCCTTCAAATTTAAAATTTAAAATTGATCTTTTTAGTTCATGTAATTTGAATAAATATTGTTTTAGTCCCTTTGATCATATGTCTTATAGCTAGATGTCGTCAAAATTAATATTTTGAAAGGAGAACAAACATGTGGTAGAGTGTTTGATAATAAGAACGCAAAATCAAAGTAGATTGTCACGCAAATGATTTATAATTCATTAGCCACCTTAGAAACTTTTTAATGATATCTGAGACAAAGAATAAAACATACTCTTTAAAAAAAAGATATGAACTAAAAATAATAATTTTAAATTTGAAAGAAGAAAAAAAATACTTAACTCAAATTTTAGGGACTAAATATATATTTAAGCCATCAAATTATATATATAATTTATAGATATATATTAGTTTTGTTTTGTTTGAATTTTTTAAATTTTTAGAATTAGATAAAAATTTGACCAAATTCAATAAAAAGCATTTCATTATTTTATATTTTACTTTATTTTTGTGTTTTACGTTAGTTAATTTGATTATAAACATTCCAATTTTATTATTTACGGTTTTCTTAAAAAAGTCTCTACTAAAGAACTAAGTATAATGTTATGTTTTTTTCTTAAAAATAATATTTTGTTTTAACCCTAATAATTAATTATTTATTTTTTATCCTCAAATTTTATTAAAACCTTGCACTTGAATTTCTAATAGGGGACTACAATCACATTAATTTTATTAAATGTAGAGATTAAAAATAAACAAAATTTTGACAATAGCTGAAACGAAATAATATCCTATTTTTAAATAGAGAGAAATTATATAAATTAACAAATTCAAACTTCTTAATAGATATATCATTCTATATTTCTATTGGAATTCATTTGTAGGATATATTTATTTCTTTTTTTATTCAATGTCTTATTGAAGATTTTTTGAGAAGAAAAAAGTTAAATAAGCAAAATGTAAGAAAATTACTAGAAGGAGGACTTAAACCTTCGACCTTGTAATTAAGGACCTCACGCTTAGGAGTGTTCACGGTCTGGATTAGATTGATTTTGAAGTAAAAAACCATCCGATCCAATTCTTTCAGTTTGATCATTCATTCGGTTTGAAATTTTTTTCAAATCCAATCCAATCCAATCCAATTTTTTTCGGTTTGGATTGGATCGATTTTCAATTTTTTAAAAAGTCTAAAAATCATACTTATGACTTATTTTTATCAAAATAAGGAATATCTAGCATAAACAAATATATTCATTGGACAAAACACAAACACTATTTTCTAATTTTCATTGGACAAACACGTTTATTAAACAAAATAAGGAGTAATGTATTGAATTTTTGGTTTTTAGGCTATGATGGGGAATAGGTCCAAGTAGGTAAAGGGTAAGGTAAGGTTTATAATTGGATTGGTTTGGATTGGACCGGTTTTCACCAGTCAAACTGATCTAATCCATTGAAATTTTTTGATTTTTTTTCAGTTTTTGGTTATTTCGGTTATCGGTTATTCGTTTCGATCACCACGATTTACATCGGTTTGGATCGATTGATTAACTTTCCTACTCACGCTATAGCCAACTGAGCTACTCTAGCTGTGACATTAATTTTTAGCACCTTTTTAAATATAAATTATATAAAGAACATACTCTCTATCAAGCAATTTCTTTCTTTCGTTTTCTATCCATTCCCTTTTTTTCTTCTGCCTTCCCTCTTACACACTCAAAGGGACGGGGTTCTAATTCTTAATTTCTCATTACTTTGGGATTGACACTATATTAGTCTAGTTATTTTTTTTATTGTTATAAAAAGAATAAATTTTTTAGTCCCTTAACTATTAAAGATTTTTGTTTTTAGTATTTTAATTAAAATTTGACTGATCTTGATTTTCGTACTATTTTTTTGTTTGATTTTTTGTTCTTGCTGTTGAGTTTCTCTGATAAATTATGAGGTAACAAACATTTTGTGACAGACTTATTTTCTAACAGTTAAAAGGCGTTACAAATTACTTTGTGAAAATATTTAAAATGCATTAATTAAACCATTCAACCGCTAGAAATTGCTTCCAAAACACCACCCGAAGTACAAAACGGTTGAACCTCAATTCTCTCCACAAAACAGCCAATATTTGAGT
>PYAF01002896.1:1018145-1045169 GCA_007407185.1 Glycine tomentella
CACAATAAGATGAAATCCTTCATCCGAGCTATGTGATATTTTATTTTTATCTTTTCTATGCATGTAATTACGTGTTTTTCTAAGCAAAACATGTACAAAATAGTATTTCCTTTTTTTAATATAAAAATCAAATAAATTGTAATCTTACGTCTCAAAAGCTAGCCATACATTTTAAAATTAGCTCAATTTAGTTTTATTTTTAAAAAGTGAAACGCAAGACTACTTTTGTGCGCAATAATAAAGCTAAACCAAGATTTAACTATAGTCACTTTCATATTTCAAAACTATTTTGAGTATGAATTTCTTGAGGCTAGAGCAAGCGATTATTATTTAAAATCTCGTTAGTTAATGCTGTCTACTTTTAGTTGTTTATGTTGCTAATTGCTGGACTTGATCTAACATTCATTGATTGGATACGCGATCGATGATGATTACTAGTCTTCTAAACAAAATGATTAGATCATAGAAACAATATTAGATGGATCCACCTTTGTCCAACATCCACTTAGATTATAATCAGCGCGTATGCCACCGCGCTATAATAAAGTAAAGCCAAAATACAATATTATCTAGTCGTATATTATACTAATAGCATTTAGGCATTGTTAAAATAAGTGAAAGAATATAGCAATAACAGCTTTGGAAATAAATTATTAGCAATGTTGCAGCATGTCACTTCTTGCAACATGCTGAAGATACTTTACTCTGCTGCTTTAATTTTCTGTACATGATCGTAATTTAATACATCTGCTTTACTTACACTCACGATTTAGAGACAGTTAATGTATTTTTCCTTATAAGGTCCATATTTATTTATTATTTCTAGTAGTCTCAAACCCAAGCTCTCTCAAACTCATCTCTTTCTCTCTCGCAAAGATACACACACAACACAGAGAGTAAAGCACAATTTTTTATTAAGTAATGTTCTTTTAAGTTTTAACTTTAATTTTTTCATCTATTGATGTGGGTTACATAATGAGAGGTTACCCTAGCCTCTGCTTTAAATTCTGCATTCTTTCGTAAAGGCAAACTGTAACCAAAGTCTCTTAATTATAAGTTATATTAATGCAAAAACAAATACTAATTAATACCGTATTAGGACATGTGTTTAGTTCATGAACGGATATTTGAGTTCGCATGGGCCCAACAAAACTTCCATTGAGCCATTTTAGTACTTACATTTAGACGTGGGACTCAGGACTTACAAGATCCGCATGTCTAGTATTATTTTAAGGGTTTTAATTTGCTTATCAGTATTAAGAAATTAAAAGAGAGAAAATTATTGTGAAATCATAAAAAAATTATAAACAATACATTTTTATGTATTTCAATAATTTCTTTTCTCTTTTTAGTTTCTTAGTCTGTATCTTAAAAACACTAATTATCATTATCTATTTTTAAATACATAGATGTTGGACTCATTTAGAACTAACATGACTTGTGTGCTTAATAGGTTTCCACGGATTGAATTGAAATTAGTTTCAAAAGTGAAAAGCCATTTGATTTAATGATTTCGAGTTTTTATAATAAATCATCTAGTTAATTATATTAGTTTGAATTTTAAATTCAATCCAATCTAAAACGATTTGAATTGAATTGATTTTCAATTTCAATACTTTCTTCTATATTTTAAATAAAATATTAAATAAATGATAAGATATATAATAAATATAATAAAAAGATAATTTAAAACAATAAATATATTAATGTTATGGATTAAAAAATAATAATATTCTATATGCGTGTGTTAGGTTTTAAAAGGGGGGTTGATATGAATTAATGTTATTGTATGGTTGAAGCGTTGCAATAGAGATTTTTATGTTAGATATGTTGTGATTTAATGAATGTGGTTAATTTAGGATATAAATGTGGTACGTAGGAGGTCATGGGAGACCGTGACCATCACAAAATCACACAATGTGAGCTGTAGAAAATTAAGCATAGTCTTTCTTAAGAGTAGCATGATCGTACTTAAGGGAAGCATGGCCATGCTTTGCTAGCTTTTGTGTCTCAATTTTGGTTTTTTTTTTTTTTTTTTTTTTTTTTTTTTTTTTTTTTTTTTTTTTTTTTTTTTTTTTTTTGCACCAAGAAGTATGGTCATTCATATGCGAAGCATGATTGTGCGTATGGGGAGCATGGCCATGCTTTGGAGTTTGGACTAGAGGGACTTGTAGATATTTCTACCATGTTGAGAGACATAACTAACTGAGTACTCTAAAGGTGACAGTTAATTAACTCCATGGAATTGACTTTATCACATATGCATGAGTTGTGAGTTAAGTTGCATTTCTTTGTATGCAATTATTTATCCGAGATTATATGATTGGAATACTTGAAATATCTTGATATTATTGCTTCTGCCTGTATTTAATTATATTCATGATCTATTTTACTTTTTTGTTTTTCTTTGTACAATGATCATAACCTCCTTTCGCGATATATATATATATATATATATATATATATATATATATACGTGAATTTATATGAATTTGTTAATGTACGTAGCATTATTTTTTAGTTTACGTGTGTTAGTAAGTTATTATTAGAGATTGTCTTAAAATACAGCATGAATGCGTTAATAAATAATAATAAAAAATGAGTGTATACGTTATCAAATCACAATTGTGTTACACCTAACTAGCCTATCATTTTGAATCCAACACATGTACTAAATATATACAACAATATGATAATTTTCAAACCCCTATATATTCAATTACATATTTTTGGGATAATATTTTATTACTCATTCAATCTATTTTATGAAACAAAATTCACTTTGTTAATAGAAGTCCAAACCCAAAACATTTATTTAGTGTAAAATATTTTTAAATTTTTATTTAATCATAAATTATTATACATAGTAACTTTATTTTAACTTTTTAAAATATTTACCATAAAAATCATATGAATCATGATTTTTTATTAGCTGATAGTATATAAAAATTTATTATCAATATATTATATAAAGGACAATTGTTGACTATATCTGTAAGCACGTGTGTGAAACATTCGTTAACTAAAATAGGTCTTGTTAATAAGGTTTTGTTCCAATTTTATCCCAATTTTTTTATCTCATATTAATAAAAGAAGGTTTTGTTTTATGGGGTGATACCACAACCCCATATTCTTTCATTCCAAAATTAATTAAATGATATTATTCATTTTTAATTCAAATAAACAAAGTATAATTATGATAATTAACATAAATTGTGTATTATGATAATTAGAACATTTATATTTGATTGATATTTTCAGTATAATAAATATATATTATGATTTTTAATTATAGTAAATTATTATTCCATAAATAAATCATTGTTATTATTCATTTGAATTTTAAATCTACATCAATTAGTATTAAATGATTGCTCCATAAATCGATTTTCCATAATTAAAATTATTTTATGGAATTTTAATTTACTTTAAAATGACACACTCTTCACCAAACTTGCTCCCCTCTTTCTGCTTTTTGACTTCTTTTATTTCTCCTTTCATTTTGTCTCTTCCAGTTTTCACTTTGCCTTCAATTTGTATTATTTCACCGTATGACAATGAGTATTTTATACATTCCTTAGGTAACGATTTTTCCCCTTTTTTTGTCAACTGCATGCTACTTAAATAAATGCTTTATGCATCATTTTTCTCCTACAACAATTTTAAACTTGATCTCTTTTCTTTTGTCGTTGTTAGTTATTCAGATGGTGGCTTTATGAATGGGTATGTATGAAACAAAAAGATTATCATCCTTGACTTAGAAATTATTTCGAAAAGCACACTGGATTTATTCATGTAAAGATGAATATTCTTGGCTTTGGTGTTAATTGATTTAGTTTTTCCACCTTAATAGTTAATTATCAATGTATTTGAATTTTAATTCACATAGAATTAGTAATATTGATTTCTCATATACAATGAACCCCCGTTTCAATACTAAATTATACGTACTGCAACATGTAAACTTATACTTTGAATCACCTATCTCTTTTTCTAGCTATTTTATACCTTACTCTCTCACTTTTATAGAAAAAAATTTAGTCAATCTTTTGTTTTTAGTTGAAAAATATAAACTCATGTTTTGCATATCATGTAATTAAAAGTTATAAGAATGAAATATAGATAAATTCTTTAACTATATTTAAACATCAATTGATAAAAATTTGTTCAAATGTTTAGGAACATTTGAAGTTTTAATAATAATATTCACCCATTTCAAATAAGTTTTTACCTCAAATCCTTTTTTTCTTAATTATTCAATTAAAGAAGATTTTTAAATTTTAAATTAAATTATTTGATCAGTGTTCAAATTTCATCAATTAACAATATGTAAATTCATTAATAAATATATAAAAATATATTAAATATAAAATTAAATTCATGGGATACATTTTTTTATTAAGTACGAAAATTCATAAAAACACAAACATGTATATTAATATATAATAACGTTTTTATTGTAATTGCATATTAATATTGTTAACTATTATATATATATATATATATATATATATACACTAATATAAATTTTTATTAACTAAATATAATATTTTTTAAATTATAAAATTAATACCCGTATAAGATACTTAGCTATTGATATTAACCATACAGAAATTGAAATCCGGCCGTGTTTAATTAGGATTCTATCCGAAAGATTTAAATGTTTACAATGTTATACTCTTTGTTTAGTAGTCTTAAAATAATTCGCTTTCCGAGTTTAACTATTGAATCTACGTGGTATGTTGATAATTGATTAATCATACCATGCCCTAGCTAACATTCACATTGAACGAAGGTATAGGTCTAGCTGATCATCTTATCCCTAGTTTTGGAAATAACATTGTACATGGAATTTAAAATATGGAAATGCCTAGGTAATACAAATTCAGATAATCCCAGAATTTAAAAGTTGCAGCCTACCGTCTCATAAAACATTAAATGTCTGCAGCAGAAATACTGCAAATGTAACAAATACACCGGTAGGTACGTCGTCTGAATCTTTGTACCACAAGATTGTAGTCTCTTTTTTTTTTTTTCCTACTTCACATTATTGTATTATAAAAGAAAACTATGGGCAGCTTTGGTACAATAACTTGCACATGCATGATGTTACAATACGTATAAGATTCTCTATATACCTTATTTCTCTTTGCATGGAAGGCTAAGAATCTAATTATGATATCTCGAAAACACCATGACATCATAAATCACATGCATATACGTACACCTCCTCAAACAAGTGGTACATACGCATCAATTATATTACACTATCTGTTATATGTCTGGAATACGTAACAGTATAATGATGAAAGATACCATATATTATACGATAAAAAAAATGTGACAGCGATTATTTAACTAAAATAGGCCTAGTATTGCGTGTTGTAGGGTTGGACGGTTTGTGGCCCACACAGCCTTTTGAAGGGGACTCTGATTTTTGTTAGTTTGTGAGCAGACAAAAGCAGAGAAGCTTCTTATCCTCACCCTCTAGGTTTTCACACAACACCTTACACATAGAATCTGTTCAAAAGCCAAAGGCTTACCCTTTGAGACTTTAGCCCCTCAATTCTCATCATAATTACTCAAACCTAACCACAACCCTCAGTGCTTTATTTCTTTTGTGCTTGCCACGTAAAATGAACTCTTTGTAATTTACATGAATTCCAGGGGCATGTCCCTACTACTTTGGTCTTAACAGTGGCCTATTTAGTTCAATGTCTTATAAGCTGTTTTGGTTCATGTCCTGTGCCACCCATTTCCAAATCCCCCCCCTCACATTGATCTAACTTTGCAATGGCTCCAATGAGTCTCCCACCTGGGTTTAGGTTCCACCCCACTGATGAAGAGCTTGTTGCTTACTACTTGGAGAGAAAAATAACAGGTCGCTCCATAGAGCTTGACATCATTGCTGAAGTTGATTTATACAAGTGTGAACCGTGGGATTTGCCAGGTACATAATTTTACATATTGTTATTATTTATAAGTGATATCATATTATTCACATCATTGCATAAATATTAGCATTTAGCAAGTTCTTCATTTTTGTATTACACATACACACACACACACACACACACACACACACACACACACACATATTGTATTTGATATCATATGATTCACACCATTACATAAATATTAGCATCTAGCAAGTTCTTCATTTTGTACAAGATATATATTATCATTTATATTTCATGGTTCAAGTAAACTAATATTGTATATATCTTCAATTCCAATTGTTTCTTTTAATTGAAAAAAATATAGATAAATCCTTTCTCCCAAGTAAGGACATGGAGTGGTACTTTTACAGTCCTAGGGACAGGAAGTACCCAAATGGGTCAAGAACTAACCGTGCAACACAAGCTGGATACTGGAAAGCTACAGGGAAAGATAGGCCAGTGCACTCTCAAAAGAAGCAAGTTGGCATGAAGAAGACATTGGTGTACTATAGAGGTAGAGCACCACATGGGATTAGAACCAACTGGGTTATGCATGAATACCGTTTAATTGAATCAGTTCCTGGTGCTGCTCTCTCATCTTTGAAGGTATATTTTATGGTACCCTTTTTTTTTTATCTATTTTCCATCAAGAAAATGAAACATTATTGAAAATTTATAGAATATATATTAGGTACTAAAACTTATACACAAGAGCCTTATTTGAGTTTTTGCATTCAGTTTATCGACCTACTTATGTAAATATGTAATACGATCGAATAAAATCACCTTCAGTTTATATCATGTGCCTGTTACTTTCTATCTTTGTACAGGTTCATTATTCTTTTTTTCTTTCTCTCTCTCTTGTTTAGAAGGAACCTGTTTCTGGGGTCTTAGATTAATTAATAATTTTTAGGTTTAATGAATATAAATATCATTAAAAAGTAAGTGAGATTAGGGTTTTGAAAAAAACATGACAAATAAAGGAAGCAAACATTCATACGTTCCAAAATTTTCTCTTACTCTCCACTTATTTTTTTTTTCTATTTCTCTTTTTTCCTTATGTCATTCATCACATCATCTCATAATTTCCATTTTTTTTCTTTTTATATAGGAGTAGCTTATATTGGAGTGTACAATCATCATTTTCTACTGTATAGGGAAATGGATTTTTTTTTTTTCCTTTTTGGCACTTTTGAAAGAGTAGCCGATAATAATTGAATGATTAACGTATATAGAAGAAACCCTAAAAAGCCTCAAAAGTCTTCATAAGACGAGACCAATGACCAAATCCTTGCTTAGTGCTTGCTTTAGTTAAGTCTTTTCCCAAATTGGTCTATCATTGACGGAGGGTTTAGGTACACTTCTTTTTAGATTGATTTATATCTGATCAAATGATAATTATTTGGTCATAGAGTCAAGTCAAGTTCACTAGACCATACCCATCTTCTATGCTCATATAGAGTAGCTATGCTGAATCCAATCTTTGTTTGAACCTTGTTCTACAAGGATGCACATGCCTGCAATATATATTCCTTTTTTTCTTCTTTTTCTTTATATGATGATTTGCTTACTTTTATTTTTGTCCTCTTTAAAAATAACACCTTGTGATCGATACACACTATGGTGAAAAATTCAGATCCATGGACTTACATACTTACTATTGCATCGACCCTTTTCTTTTGCCAAACTCTTTCTGAATTTGCTTTTTTGTTCGTTACTCTTTTCTTGCACTCATTTTGTTTAAGCCAAACCAAAAAAAAAAAAAGAACTTTGATCATGAAAAGCTAACTAACATACACATGTATTGACAAAATTTTCATACATCACAGGATTCCTATTCGTTGTGTCGCATTTTCAAGAAGACGATTCAAATTCCAGCCAAACCTAATAATAACGAAGAAGAAACAGCTGAGATTGCAAATAAGAAGGAATCAATGTGGATCTCAGAAGAACAAATGTTAGGGGAAGACTCAAGTGGCACTGAGATTTCTAGAGAAATGGAAAATGTGGATGAAAAAATTCTCAATCATGAACACCCTAAATTTCCCTGTGATGCTTCTTCCTCTGATCTCACTCAAGGAACATGTACACCAACAGACACCGGAATAGCAGAAGATTTTCAACCACAATTTGCATGTGATGAAGCAAACAGTGCAGCTAATTCATATACAATGGGAATAGGATACCCCACAAATATATTTCAGGTAAAATTTAAATTAAATTTAAAATTTCAAAATTTCAATAATGAATTTCATATGATTGTTTGAGTTTGTATCATAGTACTAGTCACGTAGACGTGGCATGAACATATAGTTTTATAGGAGACATATAAAAGGCAATTAGGTGGGCCATAGCATGATCATTATTATATGCATTGATCTGAATATAAGTATTTTAACTTTTCCTTTTTCTCCATTGTCCTTGGCATTTATGTTCATGATGGCTCTCTTTGCCAATCCTGCATTTCCAGCGACATTTGCTTTATATTGCCGCTTTATAAATTCAAGGCTTCACTGTCACACCTCAAGAAATGCACATAATTTTTTACAGAATTACTACTAGCTCTTAATTGCTTGCATATTTGTGCATGAACATGATCCCATCCTCATGTGTCAGTTTACTATTGACATATATGTTGCAATTAGTGGGGCCACATAGCATATCTTTGAGTTTTCTTTTGATCTTAAAGTGAAGAGAGTTGGAAGTATGATGAAGTTCCTATCTTTTCTTAAAGCTCATCACTTCTCTAAAATTCATTTGGACTGACTCCAATTAATTTAGCTTTTCTTCACCATCCCCTATAACTTCTTTTGACTGACTACTCAAAACGTTTTCCAAAGTAAAGATGTCTTTACTCCCCCATTTTCCTCACGGGGTTGATATTGATACGTTTTCTAAAACTAAAGCACACACATATCAAACATCTGCATAATCTTTAATCACACTCTTTTTTATGAGTAATGTCTGGATCATTTCCTATTTTAGCAAAAGCTAGTTCAGTGAGAAGCGGCTTCTGAATAAGAGTCAGCATTCAACTAGCTTTTCAATGTTCATACAGCAATATATGCATTTGATTGGGGACTTCAATGAGTTCACTTTGCCTCTTCCACCCTTCAATCAAAACAAAACACCTTTTATTTCTTTTCCTTTTAAGCCTATGAACCACAATTCTAACCCCACTTTTCTTTTGCCACTTGCACTACTCCCAAGTTGTGCTTTAGTTCCAATTTAGCATGCGTTATACAAGTCTCTTCATAATCAAATCACCCGTCCCTATTTCATATCTCCTTGTACGTTCTCTCAACTGAAAAAACGATATACTTTAGTAAAAAAAAATACTAATGACCAAGAAATATTGTATTATTTTCTAAACTATCGACATATCATTTTGTTAATTAAGATATGCTCTGGTACCAATTTTTTTTAAAGGTTTTAGTACAGTTGTTTTTTGGGCCAACAATTGAATAGGCTTGGACACACCAAAAGGGGGAGACAGGGGGAGAGAGTTTCTCTATAGCAGTATCAAAATTCTCATTTTTCAAGGATACCCTAGAATTATTCTTTCTCTTTTTAATTAGTAGGACAAAAAATAGACACTGCTGATTTCAATTCAATATCTTCTCAATTCATCATAATGTATCAATAATTAATCCTCCTACTTTTTTTGAAAGAATTAATCCTCCTACTTTAGTACATTGGTTTTTGGAGATTAATTAATACAATTTCTATTATGGTGCAGGATGTAGAAATACTTAGCTATGCTGGCATGCATTATCAACTCCCATACACACCTTTGGTGATGGAAGATTTCCCACAAATAAATTTACCAGAGACAAAGACAACGAAGCCAGAAGTCACTGATGACTGCATGTTATATGACAGATACAGGGACTGCATGAATGGAACACTAGAAGAGATCATCTCTTTGTGTTGCACTCAAGATACTTCCGTCCCTTTTCCTATGCTAGAATGATTATACTCACCAAGATGACTCAAACTATAGCATCAAAATATTCATTAGACACAGAGAAACTTGTGTTGGCTAAAATAACGACACAAATGGGGATTGTTTTTCCAGCCACATAGAAAAGGCTACACATATAATGTACTAAACATATAGTAGAATATGCTGAGCCAAGGGGGGCTCGCATACAATTGGTTTTCAATTTTTTTTTTTTTTTTTTTTTTTTTTTTTTTTTTTTTTTTTTTTTTTTTTTTTTTTTTTTTTTTTTTTTTTTTTTTTTTTTTTTTTTTTTTTTTTTTTTTTTTTTTTTTTTTTATCTTTTTTCATTGTGTTCTTCCTTTTTTATAGGGGTTGTTCTTCCTACTTTTATAGGAGTTCTTCCTTCTTTTATGTTGGTGTTCAAATCTCTTCTCCACTTCGGAAAGCAAATGGATGAGGCAAATTTCCAAATGTGATGTTTTATATGCTTCAATGTCTCACAAGTGCTTTAATTTAGTTAATTTTTATCTTCAAAAAACTTTAAATCTTTGAATATTTGAGATATCCTCGATATATATGTCCTTTTGGACATAAGTTTGATCAACTTAGCGCAAATTGTATATGAGAAGTACTATATATTAAAGGTGAGTAGAGTTATAAGACTAGATGGTTGAAAATGAGACTAGAAGAGTTGGAGAATGAGAGTTTAAGAGTTGAAGGGAGGAGGGGAGAGAGGTCATGAGATCAAATCACCTCTCTAACATTCTTAACAAAAACATAACAATTAATATTCTGATCTACTTTTTCATTTGATAAAAAAAATTGATAGCCTTAAAATTTATATTTTTCTTTTAATTTATTAAAGTGTTAATTAAGCTTTTAGTTTTTGAACTTTTTCAAATTTTCACTTGTAGTCCTTAAATAGAATTTTGACCAATCTATCATCCAGATATTTTTGTTCGTTAATTTTTTAGTCATGTCGTCAAATATCATGACATTTTTGGCAAGGGCAAGAAGAAAGAAGAAGAAAGATAGGTTGAATGTCATAATAGCCTGTGTGGTGTGCATGAATGCCTAAGTGGCATAGATAGTCTGTGTGGCAAGACGATGATACCCCTAAATGAATTATTAACTAATGGTATAACCATTGTCCGGTGATGAGCACGTTGCTGGTTTACTAAAAATAAATGAGTAAGCCTGCATGCCAAAGTGACCGTGATGAAGAGTGTTGGGGATGAAATAAACTAAAAGAAAAAGTACAATAATAGAAGAATTTTTATTATAAATTTCACAAGAACAAAATATTACAACAATAAAATACAAGTGTTACAACACTAACTCAAACTTTGTATTTCTCTCAAATCTGTCTTTCTTCTCTCGCATAAGTGTTTTAACACTCTCTTTCTCACTTTTCTACACATTTTTCTCTTTACTTCTTTACTTTCACTACATGCATACAAATGCTTAACATTCAATCCAGTGGCAGATCTAGGACCCTGGACCAGTGGGGGCAATTTATTTAAAAAATAAAAATTAATAATTATCATTATTATATGAGATAGTTGAATTCAAATACAAAGATAAGAAGAACAAAATATGAAGTTTTAAGATAAATATTTGCATTTTATTAAAATAAGAGGGTGCATTTATTTACTCTTACATGTGAACTGGTAAGGAGGTTCAAATACATAAAATTAAGGGGTTCAAACTATAAAATTATGGGGTGCAAAATATGATATTTTTTTGTATCTTATTAAAATAAGATGGTATATTTACTTACTCTTACATGTAAACTGGTAAGGAGGTTCAAATACATAAAATTAGAGTGTGCAAAATATAAAATTATGGAATGTAAAATATAATATTTTAGGACAAATACTAGTGATTTTATTAAAATAAAGGGGTGCATCTGCCCACCCTGATTATGATGTAGATCCGTCAATGATTCAATCCATATATATAGGTAAACATAGAAGAATTCAAGCTAAACTTGCTAATCTATAATAACCACAAGTTGCAACTTTTGACTATCTTTATGACTTTGAAGATTTCAAGTTGAACTTGATAAACTCTAATAGCCATACAACACATATGTAGATAAGAATGACAATTCAAAATGACTTGGATGGATAAGAACAAAAATCTTCTAAATTCTTCAAGTTTTTTCCATAATCTTCAAAAAGCTTCTACAAGTATCCAACACAATTCTACAAGCTTCCATAAAATTCCATAAGTTTCTAAATAATTCTTTAAGGTTCCATAACTTTCTTTGGTGGTGGAGGAAATCAATTTGAATTTGAATTCTTTGAGTGAAAGGAAAATCAATTTTGAATTCTAACAAAGAGGAGAGACACCGCTAAATGCAATCCCAATAAGGAATAACAAGAAAAAGAATGCATGAGCCTGAAGGTGGATGGGTGACCATAGTGGTACATGAGGTATGTATGTTGGACCAAGCAATAGTCCTTAGGGATGATGATAAGGTGTTAGGTTTTGATACCTCAATGAGGCTAGGGGACTCATGCAACCGGCTTGACAATCCTGATGAATGTTGAGCATGCATATCCAAGTCTAGTGAGAGCACTCTTCTACCTGTTGTACCATGGCAAGGCATTTAGGCCAAGATGTCGCCCAAACAAAATGTAAAGATGTAAGTCCTCTATGGTTGGGCGATAAGAGGCATTTGGGCCCAAAGTATGAAATCAAATGAATTAGGCAAAAGAATAAGTTAACGAGTGTGCATGTACTTGTCGTGTATGTGATTGTAAACTGTATGGCTTGTTTGCTTGAAGCATGATAAGGTCTAGGTGGAGGACTCACGCACACAACTTCATTTTTAAAATAATGATGGACAACCTTGAACGAGTGACGAAGATGAGGTGGAGATACCACGATGAAAGCCATTGACACTGAGGAGCAAAACAAAGAAGAGGAAAATTTCCTTGAGGAAGCCTTGTAGGCTTAATTAATTGGGTATTTTGAGTTTATAGTTCTAGTCTTTCTTGTAGAAATGTGGGTAGACTATTATTATTATTATTATTATTATTATTATTATTATTATTATTATTATTATTATTATTATTATTAGTATTATTATTATTATTATTATTTATATATTTCTTTAGTTGACAAATTTGTTAAAAATGTATTGATTTTAAAAGGGTATAAATGTGAATTTTTGTCGATTGTTATAGAATGTCTTAATGGTGAATTACTCGAGTAAATGAAATAGGAATTACGTTTTAAAAGTTTTTGTCGAACATAATAATTAAAAATACAACCCCATCATATCCATACATTTTTCTCCTAGCTTGATGAAGATTGAAAACTTCTTCCTTCCTCTGCTACTTGTTGCGCCACCCACCCACCACCAAGGGGAGAAGCTTTCAATTTTCTCCTTTCTTAGACTCTCACTTTAACTCTCAAATTCTCTCCAAGAGCTTTGCTTAAGTGTGCAGAATGAGGTTGTGAGGAGTGGAATTCATAAGCTCTTGGGTTAGACAAGGCTTGACAAATTAAGGTGGCAAAGTAAGCCAATGAAGGAAATTAAGGAACAGTTACACACATCTTCAATTGCTATTTGTACCTGTTTTAGAAACATGCCATATGTTTTAAAAGATGTTTTTACTGTTCACACCCTTCAGCTCTTATTTTTAATTCGATTTTCTAAGCCCAAAACTAACATCCTTTTTTAATCTTAGTCCATCATAATAAACATATAACAATCAATTAATTAACTAACTATAATTATCAAAGCACATAATTTAATTAATAAAGTACAATCATCATTATAGAAATTCGAACATACACATTTTTAATATTCAAACAAATCAAACAAAGAAACATAAAATAATTACTCGCAATATAACTCTTTTTAATTCACACAAGATTTATTTTAAAAAAATATTTAGAGTTTTACTCATCAAAGAATTAATAGCAGAGATTGGTCTTGTATAGATACACGTAAAATCTTCATATTAATTATTCAAGAAATTTTTTGTTACTTTAAGAATGCACATTTGAATACACAATTTTAATTTTTCTATTTATTATTATTGTAGTATATTTTGAATGTAAAATAAATCCTAATTTTTCACTGCAAGTGTTAGGAATGTACACTCCTATTTAAGTATCATGTTATCCTCAAAAGTATGATGACACTTATTTTATTTGATATCAATTTCTATAAATAGATAAAAGGTTATGTATCGATAATGTTAATTAGTTTTATATCATTATCCAAACTGACTACTATATATAATTATAAGTTTATTGACTTTTATAAAAATTATCCTAAAAATCATACTATCAATAATTTATATTAAAATTATTTTGTACTATCAATATATAACCATTAAACTCTTATATAAAAATAAGATCAAGATTTGTTTTACAAAACTCAGTTACATAATGAAAAGTACTGTAAAATAAAATTTTCAATTTTAACCCAAAGATACGCTAAGTCACCTTGAGCACCACATCTAATCACAAACAAGAGAAAACAAAAGCAAAAAGGAAGAATTGACTTGTGGATATGATAATAAAGAGGGCCGCATCATTAATTTTGCTTTGCTATTCATTTTAGTAATATTGTGACTCTATTTTCTTATATCTGACATGATGATATCACAATGGATGAATTCATGGTAATTTGTCTAGTTACTAATATTGGATCGATGTGTTTGATTTAGAGTAAAAAAATTGTGAGTCCCACATGAAAACGTGAAAAATACAATTTTTTTTTTCTATTTCCCCTCCTTCCACCCTAAATCAAACACACCCATATATAGTTTTTCTTTCCCTTGAATCTGATTGGGATTTGCCCTTGATGCACTAGGCAATTGCTGAACGTCAAAGTATGGAAGTTGTTGACCCAACATTTTTTTTTCACGTCAAACTTGTGCTGGAGATGCAGAAATGGTCTCTTACTAATGTCAAAACTAGTTTTCGCTAGAAGATTATCCCAGTCACCAACCTCAAGCCAATGAATCATAAATGAGAATCAGGGCCATTCTATGGGTAAAGCAACTTTTTTTTTTCTGAAGCTTTTAAGCTTATCAATAAAAAAATTATACTAATAAAAAATTAACAAAAAATTATTTATTATTAATTTTTTAAAAATAAAATAGACCACATATTAACAAAGAATCCAACATAACACTCTTTTATTTAAACTAAAAAAAGAAGTATCTCTTAACATTTGCTTTATGTTTCACTTACTGTTGAACACTTGAACCGCTCTTGATGAGCATCGAACCAAGTAAAAACTAAAATGAGGTTAAAAATGTCTGGAAGAAACCTCTTGGAAGAAGCACGAATACTGTTTGATAAAATGTCTGAAAGAAACCTCTTGGCTTATGATTTTTCTATATGGTCTAGCTAATTTTTTAAGTGTGGAATAAGTTCATGTTATATAAAAATTCAGAATTTTAACAGTAAATATATCAGAAACTTTTATTAAAAATATTTAAAATTTTATTTTTCGAAAATTGAAAATAATAAGTAAAGAAAACATATTTTCTAAATCTTAAAAATTTAAAATAAAAATTAATTTTAAAAAATGAAAACAGAAAATGAAAATAAAAAACGCTTCCTCAAGCGTCACTAAAAAGCACCAGACTCCAAATCCCGCAACCAGCAACCATGATCGAAAGGCCACTTTCACCGCATCGCACTAAGAGCTAGATTTATGCCCACAAAAGTGTACTTTTTGAAGAATTTTTTTTGAAAGAAGAGTGTATAAAATAAAGACTGGGAAATGTAAATAGCAATTTCTTAGAAAAGATGTAGGCTTAGGTTTATTTTGGGGCTTTTGGGCTCCCATTTGAGCCCAAAGATTTCGTTTCCAAATTCAGTTTCTGATTCTTTATCTTATTTTAAGAAATTTACAAAAATATAATTTAGGAATGATGTCGTTTTAATTTCATAAATTTAACGTAGCGGACCAAAGTTGTGGTATATTGGAGATCATAACATGTTTTGGTGAAATAAATTCAGCAATTATTTTATTTTTACGGATATTTTGTGCTAAAAGAATTAATTTATGTTACCATGGTAATATTCTAATTTATTTTGGAATATCTAAATTGTGACAATTTGATGGTCCTTAACGTGTTTTAAATAACAGTATATTCTAACAATTATTTATTTTCATTTATTAATTTCACAACAAAAATTTGAGAAACGGGTTGTGATAATATATTGATTTTAAACTTCTTTTTTATCCCATTTATTTATTTACTTTTTCTTTTATCATTAATTCATTTCATGATGAAAGGGTGGACTCAAGCATAATGTCTTTTTAATTGCATGATCTGATTTGAGACACTTTAGTTGTGACAACTTGTTAATTTCAAACTTTATCATTTTGTTAATTTTGTATTTGTGTTTTTAAAGTTGTTTCTCACATCAAAATTATCAATTTTTCTTTTTCATTTACCTCATTATATGGATATTTTTCATTACTTCACTATAAGGCCTTATAGTAAAGTAATGAAATAGTAATTTAGAGTGAGTTATAAATGGACTATGATGGCTTTCAAAAAAAAAAATGGACTATGATGTTTAAATTCTGTGATATCCACTATTTTTTTCAAAGTTCACCTGATCGTAACTATGATTAAACAGATAAGTAAATAAGGGACGTAAGAAGCAAGATTTGCATTAAGAATTCCCGCAGTTTCTTCTGTCCATGTTTATTTTCTTAACAAGAAACCACCAGAAAAACCAACACTCAAGATCCCATTTTCTAACAGCTCCAAACCATTTTCAAATTTCATGACATGCAATTTTCATTTCTCTTCTTCATTCCAACTAGTCTTAGTCTTAGCAAAATTACCATATTTTATGGCTACAAATATATAGATCATTAATTACGTGCACATCATACTCATATACTTGGGAACGAAACTTGCTTTCTAATCTCAAACAACGAATATATTTGAAGTATGGTCTAAAAGTTCCATGCAAGTTCATCCATACAATTGAGATCATGAGAGATGAATTCAGAGGTAAGTACACTCTCCAACAACCCAAAATCAAAGTTAGAACTCTCAAAAGAAACACTGGTTTCAAGATTTCCCTTGTTAGCTTCTCTCACATCACTTCCCTTATCATCAAAAGTTTTGCCCTTCTCTTTCTGCACCTGCAGCACTTGTGTTCCCTCTTCCAGTGTTTGAGCACTGAAATCATCAACATTAACTCTTGAAACCCAATTCACATTGTTGTCATTGTTACACAATTCAACTGCTGAGGGGTTCATGTATGTAGGTGAACAAATGTTGGTGGCGTTCTCCATTAATAGTTCATAAGGCAAATGTTGGAGGGTTTCTCCATTGTTTGAAAGAATAGTTGATAATGTTTGAAATTCTGAGGAAACAATGGTAGAGGGGGTTTGAACATTGTTTGGTGGAGGTTTAGGTAATGTAGAAAAGGTTGGACAAGTAGTTTCAAAGGGCGCATTTGGTATGTGTGAACTCATAATGAAAATGGAATTGGAATTTTGATGGATATTATTGGAGATGGTACATGCTGAGCTTCTCCTATGAGAAGAGATGAGAGTGTGGGTTTGTGGATCTAACCCTTGTGAAATGAGCTTCTTTTTTATGCATGAGTTCCAGAAATTCTTGACCTCATTGTCTGTTCTTCCTGGTAGGTGCTTGGCTATTTGTGCCCATCTGCAGTAGACCAATAACACATGCATGGCATATTGATGAATATATGCATGTCCTTGAACTGAATTATATACACATCCTCTCATGTGTATGATAATTAAATCATGTTCGGCACGTGTATTATCTCTTTTCTCATAAACATTAATCATGTCATATATAAAAGTTTTTTAATGTCTATCAAGAGAGAGATGGACACAAAATTTGAATTCTTGTGTTAAAACTGAACATGAGAGGATGAAGGAAAATTAGATGGTCGAAGATCTTCTTGTAGAGTTGATTATATTAAGGTCATGGTTATGGATTATATGGATATCAAAAGGGGTGTATTCATCTTTATCAGTGGTTTCTTGATCCTTGGTTGTGTGGAAAATCTTGTAAGGATAAATAATACTTCTTCTATTACTTTTAGTAAAAGGGTCTTACTAACTAATATTTTTAGGACATTACTTAAAAAATTAAAAGGAAAAATATTTATTTTATACAAATAAGAAGAAAAACATAAAAATGACTATAAATAACAATTTTGGATATCCCAATAAAAAATATTTTATTTTAATTTCTTAAGCAATATCCTAAATACTAATAAAATTGATGGTTCGTGTTATCCTTTTATTACTCCTTCTGTCTTATTTTCTGTGCTTGTAATATATATTCTTTACCTGTTTCCAAGAATTCTATGGATGTCAATTATGATCTGCTCTTCTTCAGCAGTGAAGGAACCCCTCTTCAGATCTGGCCGCAGATAATTAATCCATCTCAACCTGCAACTCTTCCCACATCTTTGCAAGCCTGCACATTAAAAGACTACATTATCTTTTATTTGTTCTATCACACAAGAAATTATTAATATATGATCAGGAACTATTATATAATCATGATTTCAATCAATCTTTTTACATGACACATAACTGTGTCTCTCAGCTAAAAAAAAAGGAAATAATAAGACTTTATTATGTGTCATGTGAAAATTGATTAAAACCATAATAATAGAAAATAATATGTAGTAATATGGGACAAATGTATGCCTGCAAATTTTGGCACAGAACTCCAACTTTTATGTCCATGTCTGTTGATATATCTAAGAAGTTTCTGATCTTCTTCAGGAGACCATAACCCTCTTTTGATCTTCTGCTTGCTGCAGCAACTGTGGCCCATCTCTATGTTATGTGCAAACACTCCTCTCTTGAGCGAATATTGAGCTAGCACTTGAGGTTTTTTTTTTGCAGCACTTCATTTATAAATGAAGTCCATGGTGGTGGTGATATAATTCATGTGGGTCCCAATACCCCTGTGGAATCAAAATTGTGACTCATTGTAGAAATGTATTGGTGGGGTCAAGGAGTGAGAGGGAAGGTTAATTGCTAGAGTGTCAGACAAGTGCAAGAATCGATGGATCCTTCCTATCATTTTATCCAAACGGCAACAAATGTGCACCAAGACTTTTGGTAAAAATGTGATGAGGTAATGAGCGTACTTTACCCATTTTCATAATTTTGTTTAGGCGTTTAATCAAACATATGGGATCCCATAAAAATTACAATATGAGAAAAAGGGCTTGTCTCACTCGTATTGGAAACTCTTGTATGGTATACATGAACAAGGGTAGATTGAGGAAAACATCACTTTTTTTTTAATTTTCTCTTTTGATTGTTTGAAAAATCTTAAAAAGTGAAAGAATAGTGAAAAAATTGAGACAAATAATGGAGAAAGATAAAAAGGAAAAATAATAGATACGATAGATAATGTGATGAGATAAATAATGAGATCAAAACAAGATGCAAAATAAAGTAAATATACAATGATTTATATGATTATTTACAAAAAAATGAAAAAGTAAATAAGCAGGATGCATACAGATTTTTCCAGAAATTTTCCATTTTAATTTGAATAATACTAATATTATACTTTTTGAGTTTGTCTAACAGACTCAGGTTAAAATGGGATAAAATATATTTTTTATAATATACTTTTAATTAATAGGTAAAAAATCAAAGTAAAATTTTTAAGATAATAATAATTATTAAAATCAATAAATTTATCATATAAATAAAAATTTATAATTAAATAATAATATAAATATATTTTATATTCTAATTACATAACTTATTTGCTCTTTAACACAAAGTTGTATACGTATATATGTTTTCCTAACAAGGATTTTTGCCTTTTTTGTCTACGTACATGTTATTCCTTTGGCAGCTACTTAACTTTTGTTTATCCCATAAATAGTCAAACGTGACATGCTTATTTAAGAAACCGACAATGAATAAATTAAAATAAAGGAAAAAGAAAGGACCCCATTGGTTTAGAGAAGCAAACCACGTTTAGAGAAATGAGCTGGAGTTGAATCTTCTGGTTCACTCATGAATTAATGTTGTCCCTCTCTAAGGTCAAATTGAGTGTCTTTGTAGCATGACACTGACGAGTGCTGATTGAAATTCGATCTCTCTCGACTTTCGTAGCCTGAGGCCCATTACCATTGATTGCACCCCGACGATGAACATTAAATAAATTTGCAAACAAAACTCTCGAGTCACAAATACGGAAACAAGTGTACTTGAACAACAAGGAAACACATGAGAATGAGTAATCTCATTTATGTATACTCTAAATTGCACGTTAGGCTTTGGGAAAATTATGGTGTCATAGTAAATCCATTTCGGTGGGTCTATCAAATCTTCAAGAAAGTTAGTATGATCTTTGAAAATAATTTTATGCCAATTTTTTTTTTTTTGTCAGAATTGACTGATTGAGGGCTAGCTATCCGTGTTGGAATCTAAGGGAATAAATAAATTTAGTAATTCATAAACTATTCAAACCTATATGAGTAGTCAAATACTTGATTAAGGTCATTTGTTTTAACGAACAAATCAAGTTCAAACTTAGTTTTAGGATTAATAAGAACACACGTACATGTTTAATGATAAAACACACACACACACACACATGCTTAATGATAAAAATAAAAATAAAAGCTGGTAGTTTTATGTGAGAAATTAAAAACGTATACTTGATGAATTGTATTTTTTTTTTAAAATATCTGTACATATTGTATGTTTTGAAATATTTTAAAATTTTTAATTGTTCTTACTTTTATCTTATATATTTTAACACAAAATCTGTTGGAGTTCAAATATAAAAATAAAATCTTACATTGGATATAAATGAACATGTTAAACAATATATAAATGAAAGAATCCACAAATTAATGTCTTGATGTTTTTAGTTAAATGTAATGTAAGTTTACTTATGTGATTTTTTTCATGATCCATTGGTTAATATTTCTCATGTGGAGGAAACTTATACTGGGGTTCTAGTATAAAAATGAAATTACAAATTAGGTAGAAGATGACAAATTAAATTCTATCCAAAAACTTAAATGTGGTGTCAAAATCATTTATATAATTTTCTTGTTACCTATTAAAAAAGAAAATAATCAAGCTATAATTAATGGGTTAAATTAAAAGGTTAAGTTCAATTTTTCTACTGATTATAAAATAAGTCAAAATTAAGCTTTAAATTTAATTGATTTAAATAAATAACTTAGATTTAAGCAAATTCTTTTATTACAAACTAAGCTTAAACTTCAAATGCTACTCCACTCATTCACACTCACTAGAATTATCCATTCATGAGCAAACATTTCTGAGCTTACTTCAATAGTCCTAGTCGAATGCCTTCTAGAGACAAGTGCCTTGGTTAAAGTTACACTGTTTACTATGAGTGAGAAAAGGAGAGGTAATTAAATAGACTATATGCATATTTCATGTCTCTTTTTTCTTAAAGAGTGAAACTCACTGGTAAGGATTTTTTTCAAGTCCGAATGATGGTGGGATTATATTTGTGACACTTTTTAATTATACATATATATTCCTCATCATTAGCATTGACATGTTAACCTGATCACATAATGTAACGATGCTATTAAATAAGAATAACTCGTGAGTTTATAAGATAATAATTGTGTTTTTCATAGGCAGTTTATAATATAATTTAACAAAAACACATTATAAAACGATGCATTAATTTGATCATATTTAGGTGGATTGAAATTTAAATACATGTAATATGTATTCAGCTTCTAATTAATAGAATGATTCTACCAATAGAAGGAGCTAGTCCAGGAGATCAAGATATCAAAATGAGAAAAAAAGATACGTACGCTAGTGAGGGAACGAGGTTGAAGTTCCCTATCTAAACCTGCTTCGTTACAATCCCTTAGTTTAATGCATTAAGCAAAGCCACTTTCCTCAATCTCCGTTAGAATTACAAATTAATATCAATGGCCAGTGGAATAGATGGACGGGAAGAGTCTGTGAGTGAAATAATTTCAAAGAGAGCAGAAGTATAGAGTTTTTACTTAAGCAACATAAAGTTTGACATGAGAAAAATGTGCCGTTATCAGTGTTAGGGATCAAATTATTCCCGTGCCATCATGAGGGTGGACAAGAGGAATTCCAATGATAGTTTTGAGAAATGAATCTCACGGTTGAAATTGTTCACATATATATGGTCCTCATAACTTTCTCCACATCATCATTGCCATATTTAAGACACTATGAATCCAACAGAAAGAAACATTCTTACTTTTTAAAGTATATTTCTTGTCTTCTATAATGATTATCATATATTTTTTTACTGAATGGGGATATATTTACAACATACATTGAATTTGTGGAAAAATTAAATCCTAATTCAATCTCTACATGATACATTCTTAAGAAGGGACGAAGAGTTTTAAATATGACTAAGTCTCAAATCGAGAATTAGTCTCATTGTCGGTTCAAAGGATCAAAACTTACGGAGATATTTTGGGGTCTCATCGAAAAGCCAAAGACTCTAAGTACGATGGGTACAAAAAAATTGAATTACCATGAAACTTTCTTTCCAACCCATTAATTCAATTGCCTATAAGAGTTCTTTGTTTATTATATAGAGTAAATTATACTCATATCCCATATGTTTTTCTCAACTTGTACTCAATACTCCTCCCTTTTTATACATTAAAACCAATTCCCATAAAATGAAACTAATTCTCATAAACCAATTCTCATACATTGGAAAGTACATAAAACAACTATGCAAGGTACATAAAACATTAAAACCAATTCTCATACATTGGAAGATACAAACTACCCTAATCTTCTTCCTCCAAGCAAGCAGCTTCATGCTCTAAGTTTCTGCCATAAGGCGCCCACCTGCTCAACATGTAAAAAAATGAAACTAAAAGGCGTGAGAAATAATAATATCTTAGTGAATACTTTAAGGACTCTAGGATGACTCTCTATTTTAGATATTGTTTTCTTAACTATCATGAATTCTCATTTCTTGTCTTGACACTCATTCTTGCAACTATTACCCATCACATCAACATTACTATCTCCTTGGATCATACCCTAACCTTTACTTAGGCACTTAGAGTTGGCCTCCTTTTTCAAATCTATGGACACTAGTGCACTAAGGCACTTAAACATCATTCTTATTTCTTTGATCTCTCAATAGGGTCACATTACTATTACATCATATGAGAACGTGTATAACATTTCCTTTCTCTGGCCTGTCCAACATGGGCTTACATCACCTCTTTGTGAGGCATAACATCTTGCATGCATATCTAGGTATCTTACATAAACTTTCTATGGGTATAACTCATTTCCCACCTCTCAGGATAGTATCCAGCTACATATGTCCTCATTTAATGTATACGTTTGCCTTAAATTGCTCACCTTACAACTAGGCTCACGACTCCTCTTATACTTTAACTTGGAACATACAAACATCATGCACATTAGATATTTTTAGTTATATCTTCCACTTCCTATTTGTTAAGAGGCATTGGTAGTCTTAAGTATTTTAGGTATCTTTTATTAAAAAGGGTTTATTGTAACATACTATACTAGGTCAAATGCAATAATCACATGTGCTACATTTGGCTACACAAAACACATAGATCAAGCAAACACCTTAAGGTAACAATAATAATAAGCATACAAAGAACAATCAATTAAAACATAAGCACATAGGTAAAAGATTGAGCATAAGCTAAACTTGAAATATTGTCTAAGGGGGTTGAGCTTAGCTCGTGTAATACATATAGGCCTAGTTCACTCTAGTTGTCGAGTCTATCAGGCTTTGCACACCTAGCCTGTGCTTAGTGCTCTAGAACATGGACTCTAAATTTTCTCTTGTGGCGTCTCTGTGCTTAGCATGCCCATCGCAAGCATAGGACGAGTGATGACACTTGGACCTAAAGCTTGTAAGTGTTGAGCACACATTAATCGTGCTTAACTAGTCCCTTGAACATAAACCCATAAACTCATCATGTTGAGCACACATTCATCATGCTTTGCACGAGCCCATGGACATGAACCCTAAAGTCATGCATGTTGAGCACATGTCAGCAGGCTGAGCATGGACCTGTGATCTGCAACTTGCGAGAATCACAAATCCTCACTTCTCAGTGTCATCCATGGCTTAGTGGGCCTCGGCCCATCTTAGGCCTTGACTCCACATCAGAGTCCTATTATCATATTCACGTCAAGTCTTAATCAAAGGTATTTGTTAGTAATAATGTCTGAGACTATCTTTTTGTCATTATATATAAAAATTATTTCATAAAAGAGATCTCTTTATCATCTTTTATTGATGTCCATAAATTAAGAATGTTACATGCAATCCCCTTAAACTCGGTAAATAAATTTAAGTTAATTAATTATATATACAAAAGAAGGATAAATCTATCTGGTTTTGATGGAAAACGTTAAAATATATACACCACAATAAAAAAAATGTCATTGACATAACTTATCAAAAGATACGGATACCTTTTTAATATTTTTTCTAATAAAAATTAAACTATTAGTATATAGATAAGGATCTACACTAATATATTATCGTTAAATTGATAATATACATTAATATTGTAATACAATAGAACCTTTTGTTACTATAACATATCATATTATTAATATAAACTTACAATGGTTGGTACTAACATTTTAATTTTAGTTAAATGAAAACTACACTATAAAAACTAATATAATGTTAAAAAAATATAATTGATGATAATTCTTTTAGCTTAAGATAATAAGTCTTTGAAGACTTAAATATATTTTAAATTCTTGCAAATATAGCTATGTTTTCTTAGCTTCTGTATTTTTTATTTTTTATTTTATTTTTCAATATTCGGTGTCAGTTGTTTTAATCCCTATATTACATTATTCAAATATATTTAAGCCTTTTTAAAGGATATTGTAGCCATCTTTAAAAAAGAATAGGTTAAACAAATTAAAAAGAATACAGCTTAATTATATAAAAGGAAAAAACTAAATAAGTCGGTGTATGGTTAAATTTCCTCTACACATTATGAGATTCATATTCGTCACAAATACAATTATTAAACCATGTGGGCTTCTTTAAACCCTGATGATGGTGGAAAAATTATTGTATGTATAGAGGTTATCTCGATGATGTTGTGACCCACAAAACACTTGATTCAACAGCTAAACCTTTTCATTAGCATATCACCAATTTACTAGTAATTTTAAATATGTATAACAACCATTATTAGTCTTGAATGTCAATCTACCCTTCCATTTTTGTATTTCGACTCACTTGCAACTTGTTTGTGTAATCAATAACGCTACCTCTTTAAGTATTTAATAGTAAGGTATAGCTAGTGTTTTCATCAGAAGTGATAATTAATTTTTTTCAGAGACCGTAAACGCACACAAAAGTGTGTATTCCAAACCCTTTAAATTCAATCAACATCATTACAACACTTAAGTATTAAATATAGTGCTACTCTAGTGAAATATTTACTAATTTGTGCATCGAAAGTACTCACTCATTTTTTAAGATGTATTGGTTTTGCTATAAAGAGAGCTTATATAGTCAATAGAGAATCTCAAACTTCAATTCACTTAATAGCCCATCCAACCCATCTAATAGAGGTTAAGTTTTAGCCGGTGGTCTATCTTAGATATAGGTGTGTTCATAGGTTGGTTGGTTGGGATTAAAGTTAAAATCAAATTCAGATGGATTATATTTAATTGGGTTGGTTTAATTGGTTTGGAGTTTAATTTTTTTTTCTTGGCACTTTAGAACAAAATAAATCCAATTAAGATTGGGTTGGTACGTTTGATTCCGATCATTAGATTATGATAAAAAAATTAATCATTATATTTTTCAAGATTTTATCTCTATTTATTGTCTATTTTACATAAATTTTAAATTCTATATTAATACAAGATAAAATATTTCATCTTCTTTAATAACTATTTTATTTATTTATTTAGTTTTCATTAGTTATCACTCTAGCTATAGGTCTCACTAAAAAGAATTACCCAAATATGATAATAAAAAATTTAGTCATAAAGATGATCAATTTAAGATACTTGGAAACATTGGATAAGATCATAAGAGAATCAAAATGAATGAGAAAAATAAATGAAAGAAAAGAAAAGCTACAAGTATAAGAAAAATGTAATCACTAAACTGTACGTAAATTGTATTAAGATAAAAGTTAAATAACTGATCGAGTCATAGGTTTGGTTTCGCTCGTTTTAAACGAGGGCAGATCCACGTGTGTTAGCCCTCAAATTGTACAAGATTTTTACTTGTAACTACAAACTCATATATTCCATACCCTCCAAAATTAATGTTCTTTTTTAATCCTCCACCCCTCGAGAAATGTATGCTATCCCTGTATGCTATAAGAAACGTTGTATACCAGCAACTATACTTGTGCACAAAAAGATAAATCCAAAATAATGTAAATTATGTTAAGTAAACCAGCCACACATATCAGGCGAGATTGAAGTGGAAAATCACTTCCTCAAAGTCCTGATCCATTGTTACAATCCCACATTTGATCACCAACATCAGATAATAAACCCCAACTTCTGATTGTGCAGAACCTCTCCCACTCACTGTACCAACAATTCCTGATCATATGATTTTTTTTTTTTTTCAGAATTAGAGTACACGGGTGTCTATGTATTTATTGAGTTGAAAATTAATTTCTTTTATAATATGTGATTGCTATTAATTCAAGAAAAATAATAATTGAATACGAGATTTTCTGAATAAATATATATTATATATTCTTTTATATGTAAACACAATAAAATCTTATACTAATACATCAATTCTATGGATTATCATATATGAATTAATTTAACATATATATCCATTAAATAATGTGATATTATTTTAATGTTAATGATCATGAATAATAAATTTAATTATATATGCATTTATAAGCATGTAATTTTATTATCAACATTTACTTATATTTTTCTTGTCAAAAAACATTTACTTATATTTTAATAAATGTTTTACACAATAAAATAAAGTTAATTAATAAAGAATAAATTATCTAAAGAGAGTGATATAGATAAGTAAGACTGATGGGGTGAAAAATGTTTTATTATCCCTCTGTCTGAAATTGACTTCCAAGTTTTAGTTC
>PYAF01002896.1:1051904-1067067 GCA_007407185.1 Glycine tomentella
TTTCTCTTTTAAGATTTACAAATCATAAAATCTATTAAAAAATTTCACTTATTTTCCATGAAAGTAGATATATTTATTGTGCTATTAACAATATAAATCATCCACTTCAATAAACAATATTACTCATACTCGTTAGTTGATAAAATTATTCGTTGGATTATAAGTAGTGTTATTATATCTAACAACTACTTAAACAAATTAATTCTATGAGTATTTTTAAAATAAAATTTAAATTTAAAACAATACTAATTAAATTGAACTAATTAAACTACTTTTATTTATCTTGAGGGTATTAGTATTGTCTCTTGTATATAAAAAGAGAGGTAATAAAAAGGAAGAAATCTTCATAAAACAATTTTATGATTTGTAAATCTTAAAAGAGAAAAAACATTTTTATTAGCACATTTGTTAGATATTAAATACATATTGAAGTATAGAATGTATTAAATATTTTGATATTTTGAATATAATTTAAAATATTTTGCAAATTAAGAAATTATTATTCTTGTTGAAAATAAGATTTTAGGTTGAATATTCAAATCTAAAATTAAAATTTTGCCAACAATTGAAGTCACTAGGAAACTTAAAACTTAAACACCTAGAATTTAATACATTGTTTTGCCATTGCTAAAACATGACCTGGAGATGTTACTTTCAAAGGTTAATTTGGTTGGTGATGTGTCTTTCTTTTCCCTTTTTCTTGACGCAAAGTGATCATTTTATACAAAATGAAATCAAGAGAGACTTGTTTCTACCAGTTCGAATCTCACCCACTCCCCTCATCCAATACCACCAGGGACACAGTCTTTTGTTTCAAACGATATAGAAACAGAGGAATTACATCTTTTTGAAATAAAAATTAAATTTATGATAATATTAATTAAAATGAACTAATTTAATTACTTTTATTTATCTTGAGGAATTATGTATTTGTTTCTTATATATAGAAATAGAGGTAATAACAAAGAAGAAATATTCATAAAACAATTTTATGATTGGTAAATCTTAAAAGAGAAAAGCATTTTTAATAACACATTAGTTAGTGGAGAAAAAAAAGTTATGCACTCACAAGTAACAAGTTTTACGCAATCATCCAATCACAATCCATCATGGATGATAAATTTATTGACTTTAAAATAATTATCTTAAAATAATTTAGACTGTTATACGAGCTTAAATAATAGTATAAAATATTTTTACATCGTAAGTAGATAATCATTAAATTGTTAGTTAGAGAATAAATATTAAATACATATTTGAATATAAAATGTATTAAATATTTTATTTTTTGAATAAAATATAAAATATTCTCCTAACTAACAAAATATTGATTCTAGTTGAAAATAATTTAATTATGTTGACTATTCAAATCTAAACTTAAATTTTTTCCCAACTATTGAAGTTACAAAGAAATTACACACTCAAACACATACTATTTAATACATTGTTTTGCCATTGCTAAAACATCAACTCAGGGGATGGAATTTTCAAAGGTTTATTTGGTTGGTGTTATGTCTTTTTTGTTCCTTCCTCTTGTCATGAGTGATAGTTCCATACAATATGAAATCAAGAGACTTGTTCCTACAGGCCCCAATCCTGCCCAGTCCCCTGATCAAATACCACCAGAAACACGTTCCTTTGTTTCCAAAGATATAACATTCCAACATAAAATCAAAAGACTTGTTCCTGCAGGCCCAAATCCTGCCCAATCCCCTAACGCAATATCATCATGGTCACGTTCCTTTGTTTTTAATGATATAGGTTTCCATCATGAAATCAAGAGACTTGTTCCTACATGCCCAAATCTCGCCCACTCCCCTGATGCAATACCATCACGGTCACATTCCTTTGTTTCCAATGATATAGGTTTTCAGCATGAAATCAAGAGACTTGTTCCTACAGGCCCAAATCATGTCCAGTCCCCTAACCCAATACCATCAAGGTCACATTCCTTTGTTTCAGATGATATAGGTTTCCATCATGAAATCAAGAGACTTGTTCCTACAGGCCCAAATCTCGCCCAACCCCCTAACGCAATACCATCATGGTCACGTTCCTTTGTTTCCAATGATATAGGTTTCCATCATGAAATCAAGAGACTTGTTCCTACAGGCCCAAATCCCGCCCAGCCCCCTAACGCAATACCATCACGATCACGTTCCTTTGTTTCCAATGATATCGATTTCCATCATGAAATCAAAAGACTTGTTCCTACAGGCCCAAATCCTGCCCAATTCCCTGATGCAATACCATCATGGTCACGTTCCTTTGTTCCCAATGATATAGGTTTCAATCATGAAATCAAACGACTTGTTCCTACAGGCCCAAATCCCGCCCAATCCCCTGACACAATACCATCATGGCCACGTTCCTTTGTTTCCAATGAAGATGGTTTAAATCGTAAATCAACAAGCTTGTTTCATTTGGTGAAAACTCAGTAGAGTCGCTTGATTTAGTATCTTTGTATTTATCCCTTTAGGTATTCTTTTGTTCTCTTGGTGATGAAAGAATGAAGGGGATGAAGTTGTTTTAGGAGTAACTCTTGGTTGATTTACTCTATGGAATAATTTTTTGTATATGAAATTTCAGTATGCAAGATTTGAATATGGTTTAAATCAATGTTTTAAAATTGTATGTTTCTAAATCAATGGTTTCAATTTCATATATTGTTTTGTCTTATAAATGAGTATATATGACTGAATTATGCATTTTATAAGACAAAATTTATTAATAGTTGACAAAATGATTTTATATGAAATATATGAATATATATATATATATATATATATATCTTAAAAATAGTTTAGATTAAATTTTGAAAAAATGAATAAGACCTCTTCAATACCAATTCTCTACACTAGTTCAACACTGGTTTCGATTGGTTCTTTATCGGTTCTAAAATGTCCTAGTTTTTAGAGTGTTCAGATCGGTAATCACACCGATTCCTTGTCCAACCGGTTGAACTGGCCAATCCGGTCCGATTTTTTAAACCATGGTTTAAATTGTTAAATCAATAAGCTTATCCCATGGGTTTACTTAGTAGAGTCACTTGATTTAGTACTTTTGTATATTGGTTCCTTAAGCTATTGTTTTGTTCTCTTTGTGATGAAAGAAAGGTGGGGATTATGTTGTTTCAAGAGTAACTCTTGGTAGAATTACTCCATGGAATAAATTTTGGTATATATGAAATTTCAATAATACAACATAGGATATGTTAATTTTATTCTAACATCCATGAATACCAAATTTTAGCAAAACTTACAGATTATTGTCAAATAATTGTATGTTTGTCATTTACTAATATTTTACAAAACCATATGGTAGGATATGTTGAATTTATTTTATAATGTATCAAATAATCCTACATTGTCAATTCACAAGACAGTACCGGCTTGGGTATAATCTTCTACTAAAACTACACCAAACATCCCCAAAAGTTCATTGTGACATTTTCATGAAACTAAATTTAAATTTCTCTTTTAATTATTTTAAAGGACTTAAACCACAAACTAGAAAAAATAACCAATGTTACAATGAAGTAAATCAGATGACCACTAGAATTAGGGGTTAAATAGTGACCATTAACCGACTATGGCTTTTACAACAAAAGAACACTTGGATTTTGAATTTCAAAGATATATCAAAGTACCAACTTCAAGAAGCTTCATTGAAAGAAAACATTATCCTTTGATAGTATTTTGTTTAAAATAATTTTCAATAACAATCATACAAAAAAAAGTTTATACTACTTCAAAAACTACTCATAAGATATCAGATTCAGGGTAGGTAGAATATGTTGTCAATTCAAAATAATAAGTAGGTGTATGCTTCTAGTCTCTAGATGTGTAAAACAGTTTGAACAAGCTTTAAAACATTTTATATCAAAGACATAAACATTTATAATAAATTTGGTCATAGAAAAGGTTTAGAAACATAAATATCAAAAGCAGTAAGAAGGATAAAGCACATAGAGGATTTATCCTAGTTCACCCCACCTGGGATGCATCCAGTCCCTACAACTATAGGTTTTCCACTAACAGCACCAACTAGGCATTCTTTTTTTCTTTTTCTTTCTTGAAGCCTCCCCATACTCCTAAATCTATGTATTCTCTAAGTATCCACAGTGTCCCCTATATTCTTTCAACAAGCCTCTCTAGACTTAACCCTAGTATTCTTTAAGCCTTTACAAGCTATCTACTTAAATATTCTTTGGAAAAGTCTCTCGAGTCTTTGAAACCTTTGTGGCAATTGCTACTTGACCAACATATCAACACATTATGGTCATTGTCAACCTTTAGAAGCAATAATCCCATATTACTTTTTTGAGGTTCCCTATCCTAAATGGGTTGTATTTGGAAAGGTACCTAATAGATCTCACTAGGAGAAACTCATCAATAAGCTCCCTCTGAAGAGATGCTTACAAATTCTCTATGGCTAGATAGATTTGGCTATACAAATCAAGAGATCCTAGTCTAAGGATGTCTAGTATCAGAAGTTGATGAGGCTTCTAACCTATGTACTCTCATCTGTGTTCCTTCATTGAAAAAGAATTCTAGCTGCACTTCAATGTTGTTATATAGACTTTCTTGAATATGACCATTGCACCTTGTCATGGAGGCCAAGGAGATTTGTTACTCCTAAAATAGAGAGACTTGGAGGCCAAGGAGATGTATTGCAAGTTGTTTGCATCACACAAATTTGAATTTTGAATTATATCCGTTGGTGTCTAGTCTTGGTTCAAAATTCATGACTTCTCTTCTTTTTTTTCCAGCTTAATCATGAGGCTTGCTACTTCTTAAGAAAATTTAGTCTTTGTAAATGTAACCAATAATTAAACCATTGAATTTAAAGTGTATGTAGCACAAATAAACATATGAGAAACAATAAAGAAGGATACTATATGTGTGAAATTTATATTGTTTTACCTTTAACCTTAGGGTACATCTAGTACCTACACTGATAGGTTTTTCCACTAAGAATAAGCACCCATAGAATAGGTAGTATTTCTTGTAATGCTTCTACAATCTTACCGACCAACATTCTTTCCTAGCTTTTGCACACTTCTTCTCTACCTAGCACTCTAAACCTATGCGCGCTCTTTACCAATATTCTCTAAGTCTCTACAAGATCTTCATCAGTGTTCTCCTAGCCTCTATAGGCTTCCACTATGCAAGTATTCCTGCACGAGCCTCTCAAGGCTCAAACCCAAATACTAACTATTGTTGACACCCATAGGAAACTTGTTGTGTTCACACTTAACTCTAGAAGTAGTAAACCCCTTACTGCTCTTCTGATTTTTTTCCTTTTTCTTAAGGGGATTTATTTGGACAAACTACACATATGCCTTTTGTGGTGCCTTCTTCATTGTGGCTCCTCTGATGAATGTGTTTACATACACTCTTTTTATGGACAAGGTATGACTCTAATCCTAGAGTGTTTTTCCTAAGTGATATGAATTTGTCAATGTCCAACAATTTCAAAGATCCTTTGCAATAGATGAAAAGGTCATTGATGAAAGTAAAAGCTAAAATAAGCAAACGTGTTTTTTAAAGCTTAATCATGAAGGGGAAAAGATGAATAATAAACACCCAATTTTTAAGGTGTAAGAATGGAAAGAAGTGAGAGAAAAAAAGAAAGTGATA
The DNA here is from genome assembly GCA_007407185.1 of Glycine tomentella. Taxonomy (NCBI): domain Eukaryota; kingdom Viridiplantae; phylum Streptophyta; class Magnoliopsida; order Fabales; family Fabaceae; genus Glycine; species Glycine tomentella. The sequence continues at coordinate 1,057,547 of PYAF01002896.1, forward strand.
ATGTGATAAATAATATGACACAAAACTAAGAGATAAAAGAAAAAATAAATATATGATAACAAAAATTTGAGAGTGAAGGTTGTACTTGTATGTGTGGCCTCAGTGAGAAAGTGAATTGAATGTGCTGAGTCAAAAGTGAGTGTGAAGAGGTGAGTGCACTAGAGTCCATGGGTTCTAGTATACATGTGTGCTTATTTAATTTTTTTTCTTTTTTATAGGAAAATATTAATTGTCAATTTTTGATAGAATATTAGTTAGAAGGATTCGAATCCATCACAACTTTACATGTTCTTTCTTCGACCATCAAACCAACATCCATCAAACCAACTTTATAATTCTACTTGTGTGCTTAGGTGAGTGTGTATGTAAGAGAGTGATCGAGTGCCAAATGAATCCCCACATTTTTGCAATGGGAGATGAAATCACGTGATAGGCAATTGGAAAAATCTTTTTGGAGAGTGAATCTACTCCCATATGAAATAGTTAGAAATTGGTCTATGAATGTACAAACCAGTTATTTGGAATCACCAAAATGGGAGTAATTTTTTTATCATTTTCTAAAATCCCTAATATATTTTTTTATAAAATTTAATTCAACGTTTTTTGAATTAATTCTGAATACGAAAGAAAACAAAATTATATTTTATTGAGTTAAAACAATCAAACTTAATTAAATGAATCTTTTGTTGATTTTTTTCTTTATCTTTATTAATTTTATTCTTTTATTTTTGTTCCTACTTAAAATATCTGTGTCCAATGTTGCACTCACATCCTCTTACATTTACATTAGGGTTCTATATCAAGCAAAAATTCACAAAGATGATGATGTTGAAAATGAAGTGATACTATATCATTACTCCACATGATAAGGTTACTGTCTACCAGATTTGATCTAATCTGAGAGGGTGATGGACTAGCAAACTTATTCCAAAAGTTCCAGATACATAGCCTCAAATATATATGAAAAGTACACACTTGGCTATATTTTATATGCAAGGACTCCTCAATCATATGAAAGTCACCCTTCATCCATTAAAGCTAAGACCTTAACTTTCAAGATCAGGATCACCCACCATTTATTCATTCTCCTTTGTACATTTGCAGCAACACCATCTCTCACCAATCACCACATCATTTGATGATGCCGACCTACCACAACCTAAATTCTCCAACTGGGTGAAATTGTACGTGCCAAACAATTACGTACCATTATGTGTATAATCATTAAACTAATTACAAAACTGGTAATTATTGTATTGAAAGTTAATGTGTTAAAGTATCAACCATATGATGTTATCCAAACACACTTTTTAAATATATACTGTTGTCTTTGATGTACCCTTTTGTTTTTAAGAGAAGTTAGAAAACTACGTTTTCTATTTGTTTTTTTATAGAAAGAAAAAAAATATTAGAAAACAGGTTTAGTTTACCTATTTTTCTAAGAGTCTTGATTTTCTTCCCATTTTTTTTTGTTGTTGTCGTGAGTATTTTTTCCTCTATCTCTCTCCACTTATTACAATTAAATGGATTAAGGGAATGTAAAAGAAAAAAAGAAAAAAAAAGACATGAAGCAAATAATTTAAAAAAACACAGTTATAAATAGTTCAATATTGGAACCATATTTTTGTGTATATATTTGGTATATGCATAAATATCAAGTCATGATCTGCTCTGTTTAAAAAATTAAAAGCAACTGCATGCATGGGGCTCGAGAGCAATATAGAATGACTAGCAAAGAAGTATGTGCGTCCATTACTCAATTAAAAAAAAAAAAAAAAAAAAAAAAAAACACAAACAGATGAAATACTGTTTTCAACCCAGTGTTAAGTGTCATATGAGAAGAGGTCAACAAATATGGGCTTGCAAAGAAAATTAGATCAATTTCATTGCAATCATTCCACTCATTTTCCCTGCGCGATACTTTTGTTTTTTGCTTACATTCCCTACGGAATACTGATGCCATATATATAAAAAAGGTTTCATGGAGTGGATTATTTTGTTTAAATAATTGATCACATTTTTAATTGCGCATATGTTTAGGAAGAGGAATAAGAAACTGAGTTTAATTTATGAGTACCACCAAGCGTGACAGGTTTTATACTGTAACGTTCATTAGTTATGCTCTCAAGATAGTATAATTTTTTTAACCACTATAATTATAATTAAGACTTTTGACTACCCATAATTAGTATAAAAATTAACAATTTATTATATATAACAGGTTATAATTAAATAATAATGAAAATAATATATTATGTGAGAATCAAACTCAGATCAATTCTGGAGAGGGGAAAGGATAACTCCGGCGAGGGGAGGGAGAGGGAGAAACACAGTTAGGGGGTTGGGAAACATGGTGATGGCAAGAGTCTTCGGTGACTGATGCTAGGGATCCGCAAGACGACAATGAGGCTGAGGATATCAGATGGAAAACTGTGGGTCGGAAGAAACACAAAAGGAGGGTTGTAGTCTCTTACATCTTCACCAACTTCCCAGATATAACTATGGGCAAAAGGAACTTTTTTGGAACATATTTAACGTGTTTGGTGTGGTCAAAGAAATTTTTATAGTTGCAAATTAAAAGGAAGTACGGTTTCATGAGTTTTGTGGGTGTGGAGAATGTCAGGAATTTTGAACGTTTGCTAGAAAACATTTGTATTGAGGCTCAGAAAATACATGTGAATCTGCCACTATTCCAGAAATCTGATAGAAGGGGTCGCACAGAGGGTCGTTTGGCCAATACCAGAAGAGCTTCGACAGGCAACACAAACCTGTTGGGCATCAAAAACTTGCGATGAATTGGCAATCAGAAGCTAGGAGGTTTTGGTGATAAACACGACCCAACAAGAAATAAGTTGGTTATTCCTATGATGGGTAGGTACACTTGTTGATCTGAAAATGTTTGAAAGAACCAACGAAATTGTAATGGATGGTTGGGAGGAAGCCAAACTGAGAGAATTCTGATGAATGTATCAGCAAAGATCGAGGGTGATATTTTTGTCATTTGTGAATCGGAGGTGGAAACTACGGTGCAGAACAAAGACGCTCCATTTTCGGCACGTGAGGAATTGGAATCTGTTTAGTCCATCCAATTCACAAATTAAAAGATGCTTTTGGCGCTTCAGCCAAATTAAAATTTACATTTGTTTAATCCATCAAATTCACAAATGTTTTTTTTAGTTTTTTTTTCTTTTTTACTGATTTTTTTGCAATTTGTGGTAATCTTTTCTATCATAAGAGGGAGTAAAAAACCATTTTGAATTTGAAATTTAAAAGACTAAACAAATATAAATTTTAATTTGGAAAAAACATATTCTCAAATTTGAGTCTTTAATTATTTATAAAATAATTTTGTCTCTTATAATATCTTTATATATTAATTCTCCTACTCTTTTTAATGAAGTATCTAAATACGTTTTGTGTTTCTACGACTTTATATGTATTTAATTTTTTATTTAATGTTAAATATTAGTAAATCTTATTTTATAAAAATATAATGTTATTATAATTTAATTATATAAGAAATAATATTACCTTAGTATGAGTAGAATTAAATTGGAGTTAAGAAAGCTTTCCAATCTGAATCTTGTGAAGAGAAATATGCAATTTAAAGATAAATACCCTACTAAAATGTAATAACTTAGATTTTTTTTTCAACAAAAATTATTCATTTCAAAATTGATTAATATTTTACACTTATATTATGTAAAAAATTAAAACAAGAACTAGTGCATAATTTTTTAAAACTTAAATACCTGTATGTTACAATAAATGAGATAGAAACGAGGACCCACTTTTTTAAGAAAAATCATGATCAAACAAAGGTGGGACGATGATTAGCTAGGGATGATCCTTGGGATTTGATTATTCGTTTTAACAAAATCTTTGTTGGATTAGATCAGAGATTACCTCAAAAAGAATAATATGGTAGATTTGTCCTACTTACATGGAATCGGGTGCAAGGCGTGCAGGGTTGCAGCACCTACCTGCTGCAAGTGCAGTCACACTTCAATAATCGTGCACTTAAGAATGTTGTGTACCAGTGTTCAGAATTTAGATTACGAGCTTCTTTTTAACTGGATTCAAAAGTACGCTTATGTCATTCATCTGAGTTTACTAGTAAATAATTAGTGCTTTTCCATCTTATCAAGTAATGCTCACATGACTAAAAGCATAGCAGTTTTCAAAATAGGATTGGGTATTACTACTTAGGTGTTGTTAATTGATACATTTAGGACATTGATTAAAGTATAAAAAAATATTTATGATATAAATTATAAAAAAAGTGTAAAAAAAAAGTCATAAATTTATAATTTTATATATTTTAATAACAATATTTTTACAATTTTTAATTAATATCCTAATAATACTGAGTAACATCATATTATTCATCAAAATGGCCTTTGGTGAGTTGCTGATTTGATCGGTAAATAGTTAGATAGTAGTATTTTCTTAAGACATGATATCGGTGAATGTTCAGTACCTATGGTTAAAGATGATATCAAATATTTATTTCTAATAATAATAAAAAAATAAAATCAATTTTAGTCTTTAAATAAAATTTTGATCAATTTAAATTCTTATAAATTTTTTCATTAATATTTTTAGTTCTGTCATTAAGTATCACTACATGGATTACTAATTTAACGTGACAATCATATGTAATTTTTAAAAAAAATTATATTTATAGTTTTCATTTTTTATAAAACTTACTTCAATAAAATTTGTTATTGATCTTAATTTTTCAACGATATTTTGTGAACCTATTATGCTCACTTCACTTTTTCCCATTATTATTTTTAGTCATTCTAATAAAGTATTATTATTAAGTGACATGTGACAACCACATGACTTATCACTTAAACTACTAGTATGATGTAGCAATCACGTAATAAGTAATAAATATTGTTGGTTCAAGAAATTTTCTTATTCTTACTAATTTTGTTTATTGTGTGTTGTTGATTTTGGATTTGGATTAGAGTTAAGTGGGTTGTTGATTTGTGTATTGTAGTTTATTGATTTTGCTTACTACATTTCTTTCTTCATTTTTTTTTCTTCAAAATTTTAAATATTTTTCTAGTTGTTTAAATCGCTAGAAAAATTGTAGCGCCTTAGAATTGCATAAAATATCTTAAACTAGCAAAATTTTATACATGACTGTCACATTAAAATAGTAATCCACTTGACAAGTCACATGGTTGCCAAATCATCAATCAATGCCAATACTTGATGAAAAAGACTAAAAATAATGATGGAAAAATTTGAGGGACTAAGATCGATAAAAAAAATTATTGAAGAACTAAGACTGATCAATAAATTGTTGAGGAATTAAGATCAGTACAAAAATTATTGAAGGACTAAAAATTAACTTTGTAAAAAGAATGAGAGACTAAAAAAAATTTATCCAAAAAATTTACATGTGATTGTCATGTACGTTAGATTAGTAATCCACGTGACAAGCAATGTGACTGCCAGATACATAAAGCAAATAATTTCAAGTTAAAGCACAACAAAATGACCGTGTTTTTATGGACGCTTAAGGTCTAAAACACTTATATCCTGCAATACAATGTTTGTTAATACTTCATAAATTTTAATAGCCTTTGTTATCATCAAAACATTTTACGGGCTAGACATTTCATAGTGTTTCCTCTTCATGTGATTCTTTTGTCTTAACTATCATTAATGATTATTTTAGAGGTGTTTGGATTCATTTGATTGCCAATAAGTTGAAGATTGCAAAATTGATCAAGAATTTTTTTGTAATGACTTATTCCATTCAATAAAAAAGGTGAAACGATTTCGAGGTGATATAAGATTCTTTTAGAGAGTGTTTGTTTTAGGAATAAAATGTTTAATCTCAGGAAAATTAGAGAGATAAAATTTATCCCACATTTATTATCAAGTAGCTAGTAGTTATTATGTACAACCAACTTAATAATAAAAAATTATGTATTATTTGACACCCCTCAACATGTCTACACCTTAAGAGAGAAAGGAAAAAATAAATAAATAAGTGATTGTATGATTTGATTGATGATGTATTATGATAAAAAAAAACATAAAAAATAAAAAATATTAATAAAATATTTAAAATTTATGAATGGCTAAATATAATCACTTGTATAAGAAAAATGTTTGTTTGTATATGATCAAATAAGTAGTACACATGACATATTAAGTATAGCCTTTCCCTTGACAAGTTATCAAGATACTCCACAAACTCAAATATCGAAAAAATGGAAATTAAACTTTAGTGATGGAAAGAGATACTACTAGTAATCGATCAAAGGTGGTAGGCAATACCCATGGGACCTATGGTGGCATGGGGAAGAGGTTAATTAGCTCGAGAGAATAAAAGAAATTAAATAAACAGTATAAAAATGTAACGACAAGAGTGAGTCCCAAAGCAAGTGGAATAAAGCAGATAGACAGCCCAACATGCTAGTTTGTATTATATAATAATGTCATTTCTCTGCCATTGAACAGATAATCTGTCCCTTTAATTTGTCTCTTCCCCATATTTCTCCCTCACTCCTCACTCACTCAAACACACAAATACTCTCTCTTTGAAAACTCCCAACCGGATCCAAATTGATACCTCTATTTATTTTTTTCTCTCTTCTTGTGTTCCATATTCTCTCTCACCATCTTCACCTGCATTCATTTCATTTCAATTCTCCTAATCATTATTCTTTGAGACTCTCATAGATACCCCAAAATGGGTTCTAGAGCACGTTGGCGCCATAGTTGGGCTCCACAGCCCTTGACACCCTTAATGGAAGGCCCTGGCCCTGAAATGCAAGAGGAAGGAACCAAGAAAGAGAGTTCATGGGAAGTAATAAGGGAATGGTTTAGGACTCAGAAGATCTCCCCAAGTGGAAGCTTTTCACAATCATCATCATCATTCTATGGAACCATTCATGCCAAGACGCAAGATTTGAGGCTCTTGCTTGGTGTCTTGGGCTGTCCCTTGGCTCCTATTCCCTCAGCACATGATCCCACTCTTAGCATTCACATCAAAGACACCCCATTTGTAAGCCTTCTCTACACTTCAATTAAAATGTTGCCTTTAGACAAAAACTTAAATGTAGGTTAATTCTTTCATGTTTTTAGTTTTGTGCTCCAATCATAATCGGAGTTTCATATCAGCAACTAATTATGTTAATCGTTACCGAGTTAAAACTCTATTTTTGATCGAAAAACAACACCAAAAGTATATGAGAACCTATATCTAAGTTTTGTCCTTTTTGTTTTACTTTTGTATACAACTTAGGTTTCAAATTAAAGTTTTAATTTAAATGTATTGGCAACCCTATTGTGACAGTAGTTGCAGCCACATCAACTATTAACATTTTAGAGTTTGGTACAATTAATTCCATTTTTGTGTAAAATATGGTTGGGTGACATTTTCCATTAATATGACTTCAAACAGGAAACTTCAACTGCCAAATACATTATCCAGCAGTATTTGGCAGCCACGGGGTGCCTAAAACAGCAAAAGGACACTAAAAACATGTATGCCACTGGGATGGTGAAGATGATTTGCTGTGAGACAGAGATTTCATCTGGGAAGAATGTCAAGTGCTTGGGTACAAGAAGCAGTGAAAATGGTTGCTTTGTGCTTTGGCAGATGCAACCTGGTATGTGGTCTCTTGAATTGGTGGTTGGTGACCACAAGGTGGTTGCAGGCAGCAATGGCAAAACCGTGTGGCGGCACACACCATGGCTTGGCACACATGCAGCCAAAGGCCCCCAAAGACCCCTTCGTCGCATCATTCAGGTGTCACAAGTTAAAATTATTAACTATACCTAACATACTAATTACTAGCATTTGTTTATAAAAAAAAGAATTTACCCCTAAAATTAGATTTCATTATCTAGCTCCTAATTAAATTTCCTTTAGAAATGAATTATTGGGTCTGATTTGTTAGAGTGCACATTGCGAATGAGACTTATTTTGCTACATATGTTAAAACTTGTCCTAGTACAAATTAAGAGAGAAAATTTTAAAATAAAAAGTGTTTTTGTTTACTGTTTTCTTTGATACACCAAACAAAATTTGAACAATTGTGCATTGATTTTATTGGTCTTTTGTTTGGTGGGTAAGACTTTATTTGTTGGAATTGAGGCTTGGGGGGACATGGCCCTAGGCTTCAAAGCATATTGTACCAAACAAATATAAAGATTGAAAAAACAACAAATTGAAATCCCAATGGAATGAAGGGTATATATCGAGCTGACAATGATGGAGAAACTGTCCCTTGCTTTACCCTACAATGTGGGTTTGTTTTCTTTAAGAAATTAGTATACTTACATGCCACGTGACTGTCAATCTGACGTCATCTATGATTATTTGTATAGCTCATGAGTCATGATCTTGGGATTGCCACTTACTGCAGGTAGCTAAGGGTACCTTGAATTATCCTTTCGCTTTTGCTTTTCCTTTTTTTATTTTGCACTTTAATGAACAGTCCTTCACCCCTCCCACTGCATTATTGCCCCTGCTTTCATGCCTAAATATTCGCTTTTTCGTTGTACTTGTTTCACTCTTCAGCAATGTTTGGCACAGGATAACGTATCACTCCTTCCCTGCTCGTTTTATGAACAGCCAGTTTTTCTTTTCTTTTTTTAAAGAAAGAGTACAAATAAAACATAAAATGACCAAATAAATTCAATTTATTATTTAAGGGACTGTTATAGACGTTATAGTGTAGTATTCTTAAAGAAAACGTTTCTTTCCTATGCTATTTTTCATATATATTATTCTGATAAACGTGAAAAATTATACGAGTAACTTACATAAACATGGTCTTGACCAATATACATTTTATTATGAGAAAGAGTCAATAAAACTTTATTGTATGTCATGTGAAATTGGGCAAAACGACTAACTTTTGAAAACATGAAAATTTAGTCAATTTTTGAAAGAGTCAATAACAGTTTTTTACCAACACAAAATTAGAACTTAATTCATCAATTTAAAAGTATAAGGGAAAGTATGACCCCAAATACAATTTTTTTCGTTTATTTTATCATTGCAAGGAGAGTGTGTAAACTAGGGTTTTAATACAGTTGCTGTTCAATACAGGGCTTGGATCCAAAGACCACAGCGAGTTTATTCACCAACGCGCAATGCTTGGGCGAGAATCGAATTGGGACCGTCGATTGCTTCGTGTTAAAGGTCTCCGCCGATCGTGCGGCGGTGGTTGAAAGGAGTGAGGGCCCCGCAGAGGTGATAAGGCACATTCTATACGGTTACTTTTGCCAAAAGAGTGGACTCCTCATATACCTAGAAGATTCACACCTCACAAGGGTCCCAACGCAAGACAATGATACGGTGTATTGGGAGACCACCATAGGGAGCAGCATCGGCGACTACCGGGACGTTGATGGCATCCTCATTGCACATCAAGGGCGGTCCGTCGCAACGGTGTTCCGGTTCGGGGAGCTCTCGATGCAGCATAGCCGGACCCGGATGGAGGAGATTTGGACCATTGATGATGTTATGTTTAATGTACCTG
>PYAF01002896.1:1081226-1143524 GCA_007407185.1 Glycine tomentella
ATATTATAACAAAATTAGATCAATTATTTAAGAAATGTTATTATAATATTACAATAATTATTATGAAATATTTATGTTAATGTGTCATTGAGTATCTAGTTAATTTTTATAATAGTATAACATGTATACAATCTAAGATAGATATTATCTTGTGTACATTAAACATTAAATAATATGAGAGTTTGTCATATTTTTATTCTATCTTAGGTTTATCCAACTCTTATATTTTAGCCTTATGTGTAACCCCTTAATATAAAACTATTCATGTTTATATATTTGAAACCTTTAGCTTTTGAAATAATATTGATCCGTGACAGTATATATTTCTAATGACAAGAGATGAATATATATGGAAGGAAAATCTTCAATTTCACGAAAGTGATAAGGGTATGAACTCTAAATGCTTTACAGACTTAGAAGCTAAGGTCCCCCACTCCTCTCGTCAAAAGCTCCACATAGCAATATCCTTATGCATTGATGTTTACGTCCTCAAATATTACCAACCACAGACCCTAAAGTTGGGTTCCATATTACGTTGTTTGTTTGTGCTTTCTCATCGTGGTAACACCACATGCAATTTGGTTTTGTTAAATTTTGACTTCATCCTCTTTATTTTGAAAAGAATTATGAACACTTGTCTTGAGTGAGACCTATAGATCTGTCTAAAATTTGAAATCCATTTGGTGTCAAAAACGTTTATTCTGTATAAAGCATATATCGATCAAACAAGAAATTGCAAGTTCATAAAACACAAAAGGAAAATAGTTAACTTCACAATAATTTATATCTTTCACTGCATACAATTGACTATTGAGACATATTTTTTATAAAAAAAAAAATTACATCTTGGAGTTATTAAAGAATCATCTTTTGCCCGAGTTCACAGAAAAACTGAAATAATTATCCAATTGAAATTTTGAAAATTGATTGCTTTATTATGTGGAAGTGCAGAAGATAAAAGCTGTATTCTACATCCAAAAGTCCATGCACGCTTGTGGAAAAGAACATAGATACAAATGTATACTCATGATCACTTCCAGGTCTTCTTTTAGATTCTGTTTTTTTAATTTTGTACATTTGTGTTTTATAGGAAAATTTGTGTAAACTGGGATAAGGATGGCACAATTAATGCAACTATAGAATTGCTCGCAGAGAAATAGAATTAACAGGCACTATTATAATTTGACTTTTATATATAGTTTCTAGTTGAATTTTATGTATTAGATAAATTAATTCACGGAAGTCTGTCATCTTTTATCTGGCACAACTATTATTGGTTGTGGTTTTCAGGTTTTATGAGTTAAGTTTAACTTAATTTATATGTTAAAAGGATTGCTCTGTACACTTGGTGTATAATTAATTAAGGATTTTCAATCAATATGGAAAGGGAATCTTAACGTAAGAAAGAAAAAAAAAGTGAAAGCTTTCACCTTATAACATAACTAGCTACTACTAATATCGTATACCAAATTCTTACATTCGCTGAGAAAATTTAAAAGCATCATAATTAGGGCCTGTTTGGGTAAGCTTCTCTAGAAGCACTTCTAGAAGAAGAAAATAAGAGCAAAAAGATGAGATGAGCTTCTCCATAAGTAAAAATAAGCTCTCTATTAGTTTATTTGTAGAAGCTCACCAATGTGACTTTTCTAAAAGATGAGATGACATCTACAAATTAGCTAATGGAGAACTTATTTTTACTTATGGAGAACTTCATTTCATCTTTTTGCTCTTATTTTCTTCTTCTAGAAGTACTTCTAGAGAAGCTAACATCCAAACACACCCTTAATCTTCTAAAAATCATTTTCAACATCTTTTAGATTGTCTAGCTTCATTCCGTATAACTATGCAAGACTACTAATTTGCTTGTCTAGCTTGTGCATGTAAACTTTTTATTGCTTCTGAAAAAAACAGCTCGTTCATAATAACCTTTTCTATATATGGTACAAGAAATATAATATACTTCGAGAGATTGGTTCTTAATTTCGGGTTGGGGTGTATGCTTAGATTTACCAAAAATAAAAATTATATAAAGTTTACAAAATACTGAAAATTCAATATTTATTGAGAAAATTATGAATTTTGATATTTGTAAAAATGACCTTCCATGTCGTTTGTCAATGAGATTGAGAGTATATATCATTCACCTCTACTAAAATCAAAACCCAGAATAGCATTGCATTTCTGAAACCTTCATTTCACACAAATTAGTTTTGATTGTATGTCTTATTAATACATTTTACCTTATCATGTCATCCATTACACATTTTCAAGTTGCACTCTACATTTAATCGGTATAACGGGATAAATTTTTTAGTTAAAAATAACAAGAGCTTCTGTTAATTTGAGTACGTATGTGAACTTTATCTTCTAAGGGAGGTAATTGTATTTGAGTCAATTTGTCTCAATATATAGCTGCATTTTATAGATGAAAAGGAATTTTGATTAGTTGCTACTGTTGTGTGGGGAAGGGTATCGCATACACAGTATAGTGAATATAGCTGAAGAATACTTGGATGGATTTTTTGTTTTCAGTTTGGCAGGGTTTAAATTTGCAAAAGTGGAGTATATTTGTGTTCTATTGGGTGTACTGAGTTATGAAAGAGATAGAAGTAGTTCTTCCTATCTTATGAGTATACTTCTGGCACCTTTGTGAATAAATATTTTTCTTTGGCTGACCAAATTTTTTCTCTATTTGAAGTAGACAGGATCATGAGTTTGTAAACTATGAGCTAGGAGGGAAACCACAATATGTAGCTAAATAATTAAATTTAAGTTATTTGGAGTTGAGTTATGGTATTTATATAGTATTTCTTACAATTCTATTTTTACCTTTATCTTTCTTATCATATATTTTCTCTTTTATTTTCTTTTCTTATTTCTATCTTTTTCCCTTTTTTCACCGCAAAAAAGTATATTAATATAACAGTGTTAAATTGGACACAAGACGAGATCAAAATAACATACTGAGCAAGTTACATAGCTTTTGCACTGAACTTTTATACTTGTATTGTAATGATATCTCTACACAGCTTGTGTTACAGTTTGCTCTTAATAAAAACACTTTAATTTCACTATAAAAAAAACTGAGCAAGTTATACAGAGTCTAAGTGTACAGACCAGTAGCTAAGCACTTTCTTATTTCTATCTTTGTTGTACAAATTATTAATTTATTGTATAAAAATACAAATTTTCTTGAGTTTGGTAAGAATCATTAATCGATGTTATTAGACACGTTAACATGAATTTTAAAATTTGAAACATGGATCTTCAAAAAGTAAAAAGTAAAAATGGTTTTTACTGTCTTTGCATTTTCATTCTTTTCGTTTCTTTGCTTTTATGATGAATTCTATTAGCTAAGCATAGAAGAGTATCTATCAAACTAAATAGTTCACGAATCCTTACCAGATATTAATCAGTGAATGAGTAATCGTGGCTTGAATTTTGAGCATCTTGATTCACGATCCGATCTTAAGCTTTTGCAAACAATATAAAAGTCCTCAAGGAAAAGAAACAAAAGTCTTCAATGGATCGAAGTGGGTAATCAAGTATAGATTATTATTCGGGTATTACGGAGCTATTCATTATCATTTAGTCCAGGATAGAGTTGTACTTATTCCTCTTAGTTAAAGATTGGGCATAGATATATCTAGGTGGAATACATCGGCTGAATAAATATTTATTATGTCACCAGTCTCTAATATATTTTTTAAGCACAATCTTTATTATTAGTTAAAATTTATAAAGATTACAAATTTGTCTAGATCTCTCACACTTTATTTAAAAATTTTACTTTTGTAATTTTTAGTAATTGAATTATGTTGTTAGCACACTTAAGAAAATTAATATTTGGTACCGTTAACGTTGTTCATTAATACGGTTCCATCACATTTCATACTACCAGAATATTATGATGTATATAAAGTTATAAGCTATATATACACTACAAGTCATTTAGTTTTGTAGATCTTGTTTAATTCCCTGCAACATTAATCAGAAAATATGAAATTAATTTTTCAGATAACGAGCGTTAATCAGGTAATCGCGCGATCCCGGTGAACCACATTCCTATGTGCTTACTGCGTAGATCAATCCCTAAAATACAAAAAATTCTGTCAAATATATGATTGAAAACTTTTTTTTGGTAATGACATAAAGCCAATGCTTTCTATTATTACCAATGTAGCTGATAGGCCATAGATGGGTTCGTACTAATAATTATGCTAAAAAGGGTGTCGTACCACGAAATGCCCCCATGCATACATAAACAGCCAAATGTGAGATTATGTCCATAATGCATCGAGCAAAACAACATTGTTCAATATATTTCATATAGTATAAGAGATAGTGGACCAAAAATTGGACTCCATAATATTGTCCATCATTATCATTGCATGATCAGGGTCTCCCTCATGATGCCCCAAAAAGCTATATATATATCTATGCATACAAAATTTAATAAAAGGGTATCTCTCTTTGGAATGTAATAAACTATACGTGCTCAATATAGTAATCAAGGTTGGAATGTTAAAGAGAGAGAAAGAGAGAAAGAGAGAGAAAGAGAGAGAGAGAGAGAGAGAGAGAGAGAGAGAGAGAGATAGAGAGGGAAGGAGCTAGGGAGTGAGGTGTCTTTTGACAAAGGAAGGTCTGCATGTTGGAATAATAGGGTAGCTTTATTTTATTTTATTTTAAAATAAATTTCACATATTGAATACATTCTTTTAAGTAATGCTGCTAGCTCCTTCCATTGTGCTTTATACCTGAGGAGGTAACCAAAGCCGTTCACACACCTCTCTCTCTTCTTCAAAACGCACCCTATTCCTCCCCCTATTTTGCATCGCATTTGTTCTTGAATCTCTTTGGTATTCCTCACTCAGAGCCTCTCATCCGAGAGAGAGAAAGTGAGAGATGGAAAGAATGTTCCCTCCCAAGAAGCCCTCTACTATGAATTCCCATGACAGACCCATGTGTGTTCAAGGAGACTCGGGTCTTGTCCTCACCACTGACCCAAAACCTCGCCTCCGTTGGACTGTTGAGCTCCATGAACGCTTTGTTGATGCTGTTACTCAGCTTGGAGGGCCTGATAGTACTCTTCTTTCCCCCTTCTTCGATTCTCTTCATTTTTTTAATACTAATTAATGCGCAAATCATAGTATTCTTATTTTGTTCGACCAGAATTGCCTCACAAAGACGATACATGTGGTTTCTTACCAAAGAGAAAAGACAAATTTTCTAGACTACGCCAATAATATATATAACTGTTGTATATTGTTATCTTATACAATGATTTTTTTGTTATTATCAATACAGACGTTCTTGTAGACAAAAATTATTGTAGTATACATGTGTCTATGTTGGATAATATTATGATCTTTTGATTAATCATCTTTTTCTCTTTTTTGGATTTGCAGAGGCCACTCCTAAAACCATCATGAGGGTTATGGGTGTGAAGGGTCTCACCCTTTACCACCTCAAGAGCCACCTCCAGGTTTGATTAATACAAATCCATATTTCTTTCATGCTTTTGATTTTGCTTTATGTTTTAGAAACACTTTTGTGACACTGCCAATGTATCTCGTGTTGGCTTGATGTCTCTCCTTCTTTTTGTTTTTCCTTTATCTTTATTTATTTTTATTTTTTCATTTGTTGTCTGCATTTAGAAATTTAGGCTTGGCAAGCAGCCCCACAAGGATTTCAATGATCACTCGATTAAGGATGGTATGAGAGGTGACTTTTCTTTCTAGGGTTCCTCAATGTTTCTTTTTTTTTTTTTTTTTTTTTTTTTTTTTTTTTTTTTTTTTTTTTTTTTTTTTTTTTTTTTTTTTTTTTTTTTTTTTTTTTTGGCTTTGAACTTTTCTGGTCTTTACACTTCATGATAGTTCTTTTTATATTGACAAAATCTTTTTGCACTGACATGCAGCTTCGGCTTTAGAACTGCAGCGAAACACTGCTTCCTCTTCTGCCATGATTGGCCGCAACATGAATGAGTATGCCTCACTTTCTTCATCTAAATCTGTTGAAACAAACTTGCATGCAAACGATTTTGAAAATATTTTCAACCTTCTCAATTCTAGCCTAAGTTTTTTCTTTTGATTCTTTGCTGGGACGTGGGGGGAATTCGGGTATTCTTGTGGAATGTATGTGTGAACACTGTATGAAACAGTAACTCACACATGGTTGATGCGATTAGGATGCAAATAGAGGTGCAGAGAAGACTTCATGAACAACTTGAGGTAATTAAAACACTACTACTATCCTTGCATAATGCTCAAATAGGTGCATGTTTGGTTCAACTTGTTTTGAGGAAATAATAGTTTATTTTTCCTAAGATTTTTTAAAATAAATCATTGTTAATTATTCCCTCCAAATTTGCACTATTTGTGTCACTCCAAGTCCCTACATGGATTTAGGTGTATCTATATGGCAGGTTCAAAAACACCTTCAGCTAAGGATTGAGGCTCAAGGGAAATACATGCAAAGCATATTGGAGAAGGCTTATCAAACACTTGCTGGTGAAAACATGGCATCTGCTGCAACTAACTTAAAGGGTGCCATTGGACCTCATCATCAAGGGATCCCTGACATGGGAGTAGTGATGAAGGAGTTTGGTTCCCCTCTTGGTTTTTCTTCATTCCAAGACCTTGAAAACATTTATGGAGGTGACCAAGTTGACCTTCAGCAGAACATGGAGAAGCCATCCCTTGATCATGGTTTCATGCCAATCAATGAGAGTTTGTGTTTGGGGAAGAAGAGGTCCAATAACCCTTATAGTGGGAGTGGTAAGAGCCCTTTGATTTGGAGTGATGATCTAAGGCTTCAAGATTTGGGAGGGCCAGCATCATGCCTTGGCCCTCAAGATGACCCTTTCAAAGGTGATCAGATTCAGATTGCACCACCAGGATCATTGGATAGAGGAGCTAGCACTGACATTGATCCCATGTCAGAGATCTATGACTCAAAGCCTGTGCTTCAGAGTGAAGAGAAAAAGTTTGATGCATCATCTATGAAGCTTGAAAGGCCTTCACCAAGAAGAGCACCTCTTCAGCCTGAAAGGATGAGCCCTATGATCAGCACTGGTACCATGGCACAAGGTAGAGGCTCACCATTTGGGTGAATATCATAGTTTTTAATTTATTAGATCATTTGGTTATGTTATGTGTAATTGATGACTTGATCATGTGAAACTCTCTTAATAGTAGTACCATATCTAGGGTTTTTGAATTTGGTCTTGGAAATTAGCAGTTCTTACGAGGGTTATTTCCCCCCTTCTCAAGTACTGTTATGTGGTATAATGCCTTTGCATGGAAAATTAAACCGAAGTCTTAATTCTGACAAATATAATTAAAGCACGTATTAATGTGCTTGAATGTGAGCATTCTCACTTGTAGCTTTTACATTTAGCAATGTTCCATTGCTTTAATGACTCGTTTAATGTTGAACTTTGTTAACAATTTTATTAATATATTGATCTTTGCTTGTGCTGATGATCACTGTTAGATCTGCATGTATTGTTCGGATCGATGAGAAAACTTGGAAGCAAGCAATCTTTTCTTCTTTTTATCACATTGATATGGTTTTTCTCTTTGTATCTTATTCCTTCCTGGACCCACTTTTAATTTTTTTTAGTCTGACATCATTTATGAAACATTCTATGCGTCACTATTAAGCAATTTTTCCCCCTAGTATACTTTTTCTTTGTTTTGAGAGGTGACACGTGGTGCGTTAATATTCTTAGAGAAAAGTTTCACAAAGTTGCATCCAGCTCTGGTAATAATCAACTGTGGCAAACAAATCGTATCATGGAAGCGATTTACTGGTACATTGATACTATGAGATTTAATTTCAGAGAGAGGGATAATAATTAATAAAACTAAAGAAAAAAAATTGAAATGGCAATACGAGTAAAATTATTAATTAATAAAAGTATAAAACTAATGCTTTTCCTATCAGACATAGATAAAATCTTATAATTTTTTTAACAGAATAAAAAAGGAGGGTAAGGGGAAATTCAACCCTTATATTCTTAGATACCACTAAATTATGTTATTTATTGGTATTGATAAAATTCGTCCACCTTGAGGCTTATGTCTGTTTGGACTTATTTGGGTTTCTTAAGGTGACTTTGCTACATATAAGTCATCAATTAGCCTTTAACGGTTATTCATTAATAATTTGAAGTTAGTTGATACAAGTTAGTTATCCAATGATTGAAGCAAATCTCTCGGGAAAATTGAAAAAACCAAAACAAACAGGTTTTATTTTAATTTTATTTTTTTAATGAAAGAAAGACAAATGTTGGTCTCCAGGCACATATAACACGGAGTTTAGAAAGATAGAGCAGTGAAGGAGAAAGGTAAAAGAGAGAAGAATAATCAACTTTAAAATGCTAAGTCATTTTCAAGTGTATAGAGAGGTACACTGCCAGATGATCCTTTCTCTTGAAGTTCCTAAGGGGATGAGTTGAAGCCGACAGAGAGTATCTGTCTTTCACTATCTTTCCTCTTCTTTACTGCTCTATATTCCGTGGGAATAAGATGATCAAGACACAAGGGTACATCTTATCGCAGAAGATTTCACTTGGACACTTCTACCTTTTTTTTGGGGATAAGAATGTCTACCTTTATCATTAGTTACACAAGTAAATACTAGTAAATAGTGCAACCCTTATAGTAGAAATGACCCTTGAAGCAACTTTGGTTTTAAATTAAGGTTATAGAGTTCATGATTAAAAAGATTTTCAAATCGCTCTCAATGATTTTATCCAATTCAAATAAAATTATTTTTAGCCAAAGATACATGTAGTCTAGATAAAAAAAAAAAAATTCTAAGTAAATGCAGTTGATTCCATGCAGTTTAGCAATATAGCCATATAAACCTTCAAAACCTTATTAAAATTAGTAATTTAGAATAGATGGGGACCACAATTTGAAACTGTGCAAGTGCAACTAACCTCTAGGGTTTATTTTTCACATAAATTTTACTAACTCGGTAATTCTTACGAAACCAAAAGAGGAAAGGAAAAAAAAAAAAAAAAAAAGAAAAGAGGGACAATCCTTTTGCTGCTGCTGCTGCTTTAGACAATGTGTAGTAATCTTTTGGTACATTTTCTTCATAGATATATGAAGACCCTATATGTAGCCATACCTTCCAGCGTGTTAATCCTTGCTTTAAAAGAAGTATTAATCCCATATACACACAAGCACACACACATGCACAAACCCTCTACCTGTCTCCATTTCCCTCTGTGTCTCTCTTTATCTGATATTTACAATGTGACTGTGATATGGAGAATAGATCCATGACCATGAAGCTTCCCTTTCCCAAGGATTAAAAAAAGGGTGGCGCCACAACCTTTATTGGTTGCAGAGAAATTTTTTTATGCACCTGCAAGTTGGCAAGAAAGCTCCCTTACTCCACTAGTGTAGTACTCAGAGTGAGAAAGAGAGAAGAGAGAGAGAGAGAGAGAGAGAGAGAGAGAGAGAGAGAGAGGGAGAGGGAAAGAAGAAAAGCTAATAAAGCCTAAAGGGTAGGAAGAATACACCGCACTTCCATGCGTGCACATATCGAGGAAGCTTCTATCTTTATATGCACAAAGTTAAGAGTTTTAACATTTAAAGCTGAAGGCTGATGCATCAGCAAATGAACCTCACCTTTGTTTTTATTTTTTTTTCTTTTAAAATATGTTGCTTTCTACATTTTAAATTTTTTGTCACCATGATAAGATCATTAAATTGTTTCAAAACATTTATTATTTTTAAAAATTAATAAAAGGTTTTTTTTAATGATATCTTTATATATATTAATATTTCATGGAACTATTTAATTAGTGTGCAATTTATACTCATTCTTATTAAGAATATTTTAAATAAAATTGAATATTTTAACACAACAAATAGTGTAATTGTTACTTTTTTTAAAACATTTTAAATTTCACGTGGAAGGGATATTACTAGTATTTCAAAGCATGCATGCATGCATGGCCTACTCATATTGATTTAGGAAACAACTCTCACATATATAACTGACATACAGTGTTTTCTTTCTAATTAGCGTAAGGTAGTTGAGCAGTCAAGCATGCACGTTCTTCCATGTACATGTAAATCATTAGAAGTTTCAATTCAAGCACCTTTGTGTTCTGTTTACTATCCCATTCACCGCTTTGGGTCTCGTAAAAAATTCCCTATAGCTCTCTCTAACAAAGTACTAAAGCACGGAAGCTTCTTTTGTCCCCACAGCCTCTTCCCTTCAATTCCCCCTCACAAAACACTCAATAGTTTCCAAGAAAATTACCAGCCATAGGATAAGAAGGCAAGAAAAATTCACTCTTTTTTGTTCTTTATTTCTTTAGTAGAAAATAAATCAAACAAAGAAACAGGCACACGCAATATGTAGCCCTAGCTAGACATATGTAACATTAAATTTTGAAGTGTTTTGTCTCACCGCAAACATTGCCTAGTTGTTGGCCAATTACAGGGTTCGATTTGTTGAATTGAAAATGATATGTTGGGGGGTTTAGCTAAATATTATATATTATATTATTTGCTTTAATGAAAAGCAAAAGGAACAAGACAAGGAAACAACTTTTGATTAGGTTGCATTGATTATCTTAATCATTTGCCTTAAGATTTTTTTTTCTTCTTATATTTCCCCCCTTTTTCTCCTCACTCTTCTTTCGGTCAAGTTGGCTTTTTATGTTGCTTCAATTTTCAAGTACTGTTCAATGCGACTTGATTTTTAGGGAGCAGAAACCTTAATACATGCATGCCAAGTACATTTGTCAAATTAAGAAAGAGAAAGCTTGGTCCGAGATTGTTGTTTGCTGTCAATTGTGATGGTGAATAGATTAATTAATTAATTCCAATGCTGATTAGCATTGCCTTTATATGCCTTTACTTTGTTCTCAAGCAATGTGGGGCTTTTTCCGTAAGAGGTAAAACCAGGAAGAAGCATCAATTCCCGCATACTTAGAAAGTTTTAACTAAACTTGTCATATTTACACAAATCCGCTACATCGATGCACTGAACATTTGCTTGAGATCCATTAAACAAATTGACCATGTGTTACTTTATGTTAAGATTGCAAGCTTTATCTCTAACATGTTTTCTCATCTTTGATATCCGACGTCTTGAATAACAAAGCATAAACGTATAACTAATTTGTAGTAAATTTTGAAATCAACCATTATTTTATTTTATTTATATACATTTGATTGATAATATATAGTTGTACTTATTAATATAAAAAAAATAGGTGTTCTTATGAGAAAACACATTTGAGCGTAACCCCTTACATATGTTGAAATTTAATTTGATCCTCCATTCTATTTAGCACTTCTCTCACTCAAAATCATAGAGTTAATATGTTAAATGTGTGTTTAGATAAACTTATTTTGAAAATTAATTTATTTTCTTAGCCTCATGTATAAACTTTTAAAAAAATTATATTGTACAAAATAAAGGCTTAATTATAAATTTGACCACATAAATTTTATTATTTTGTAAATTTTATCATCCAAGTTTTATTTTCACAAAATTTTCACTCAAGTTTTCAATTTTTGGGAATTTGATGAATAACCTTGACTTTTGAAATCGGTTGTAATTATAACCGATATAGAAAAGTTAATTTTTACATCGGTTATAACTACAACTGATATAGAAAGTCACTTTTTTACATCAATTATAATTACAATCAATGTACAAAAATCTATAAATGTGACTTTTTACATAGTTTTATTGCCAACATGATGTTAATGTGCACAAAAATTGAAAAAATGGATAATAAAATTTACAAAATGTTGAAAGTGGAATGGTAAAATTTGTGGAAAAACCTTGAGTAGTAAAATCCTCAAAATTATGAAAGTTCATGATAAAATTCGTGAAAATAAAACTTGAGTGGTAAAATTTTCACAAAATAAAAGTTTGGTGGTAAAATTTACAATTAAGCCAAAAAAATATATTATTAGACATCTAATATAGGATATTCTGTAAACTTATTTTTAATTTAGGTTATTTAATTAAAAAGAACATAATTAAAAAAATGATTACCTGTTGTTGCATGAATGATCAATGGCTAGTCGAATGTGATTTGACTAACTTTTCTCCAACATGAGTCCAAAATTCGAATCAAGCTATTTGAATGTCAAAATAAAAAATCTACCTTTCAACTAGATGCGGATTCTCAAGTTACTAAAGCAAACACTTAATTGAAGGTGAAAGCAAAAGGAATTCAAAACCACTTGAAAAAAAATAAAGAAACAAAATTTAAAGTTGAAAGAAATAAGTAAATTTGTCTAAGAAAAATAACTTGGGAAAATACAATTGCATTGATTGATTAGTCTGAGGTCCTTTCAAACGTTCTCAAATACATATTTAGACTAAAACACCTAAAATAACTACCTATGATCGTGTTTGACCATTATTGTCTCCCTAACTACCATATTGGCTAACATATATATGCCCATTTTGGCAAAGGCTACTTGCCACCACTTTCAGTACATTCCACCTTCAACTCCTATTTTCCAGGGGCATGAACTACTGCTCGTGGGATTCTGCTAAAACTAATGCTTTAACTGCTCCTCTTGTGCTCCATTGTTTTTTGGATCCAACTTTGAGGAGTGTTTTATTTGTTGCATGACTGTATGTACGCATGAAAATTGGGTAGAAATTCTTTGATGATAGGCTCACCTATGCACACCTTGAAAGATGTTTTTTATGCTAAATGATTCAATGGACCTTTCTGATGTTCAAAAGCAATTCAATGATCTTGCGAGGATTTGAATCCTTGAACATACCTTAACTTGTAGGATTCTTTGAGGATGAATCATAATTGGAAGACAAAATAGATATTACTTGTCTCATTGGTTGTGTGTTGTTTTTGGTTATGTGCAAAGGAGAGGTCAAAATGTCATCATTAGAAGGTCATTGACTGACTTTCTTGTTCTTAGGTTTTTTTTAGGATGCGACCAATTTCTACTCTTGACATTGCTAGCACTTGATGAAAATGCATGTCTAATGGGCAACATGTGACACAATGACTACATGCAATGGATGTTTCTTTATTCCAAAATAATGGACAGAAAAGGAAAGAGAAAGAAAAAAGTTGTTACATTCAAATTGAGGCATAGCTTTTGTTCTGACTCACATTCATGCTCATCCATTATGTTTATGTTGTGTGATTGTGAGTATGACTATGTCTTTAATAGTGCAAATGTGCTCACATAGTGCTCCATATCATTGATGCACTAATGCCAGCGGAATAGGAATGGGGAAGATGAAAATGTTTTAGAATTTTCATTACTTCTATGACTAGTTGCAACCTACCCAACCTTTAATTGTGGAATGAAAGAAACATCCATTGCATGTAGTCTTTACCTCACACGTTGCTCAACAAACATCTCTTTTCACTGCACTACTAAAATAATAGCATTCCACGACGCTCTACCAACTACGGTTCCCAAAAAACCATCACCGAAGAAAATGTGATGGCAATATTGTAATTAAAATCAAAAAATGACGTCGGTTTTAACCGTCATCATTGATTATGTTCAACAACATTTTTGCACCTGAACCATCATGGTCTATTCACATTCTGCTAGCTAGCAACCATAATATCTTCTTTTCATTCTTTTTCTTCTTTCTTGTAGCATATGGAAAATAAGCCTCGTGGTCTATTCACATGCTCTGTAGGCTCATCCAAGTCTGGTGCACTGTCAATGCCTTTCACGGTGTCTAGAGAATCCCCACGCCAAAACCCCTTGTCAACAAAATCCTTATTGAGAAACTCCTCCGCTCCATCCATCTATTTGTTAACCCTACTCTCTCTCTCTCTTTCCTCTCTCTCTCTATCTCTCTCTTCTGCAACTCTTTCTCGTTGAACACACACATTCATTCATTTATCATAATGGGGAAGCTTCTCTGCGACTCAACTATCACCGTCGAACCATTCCAAGGTTTGCCATTGGCAGCGCTTCTATTGCGGGAACCCAAACCAGAAGGGAGTGCTCTGAAAGCCATCACCAGAGGAGGAGGACTCGTCGTCACCGACGTCGTTCTCTGTCCTCAGATCTGTTGTCTTCTGGCTTTCTCACGGCGACGAGGTCCCTGCCGATGGAAACTTCATGTTTACGACATCTCATAAGGCAATGGGCGACGAGGACGTTGATGCGCGCGAGCTGCAGTGGTGGGCGGTGCCGTGGTTCTCTGAGGACATCGGATTTATGAGTTTTGAGGAGAGAGAAGTGATCGACACGATTCGACACATGTACTCATTGGATCTGAAGAATGGTTGGGGGATTCACGTCGTTCAGGAGGTGAAATTGTTGGCGAAGGAGGATCGATTTGCTCTTAATTTGACTATCGAAGAGCTTGTTCACCTCTGCATGCAAAGGTATTGAATCGCTACAAGTTTCATTCCTAGTTTTTATTTGCTTTTGAATCGTTAGGAGTTTCATTCATTGATTTCACATAAAGTTTAATTTTATTTGTTTGAATTGAAAGGAAGAAATGCAATAATAAGTTCTTCTCCTTTTTTCTCTCTCCATTACTTTCACCCTCCTTTTTCATCTCCCCACTTTCACATGCCTTTTGCCATGGAAAAATTAGATGTGAAAGTTCATACTTTAGACTTGCATATGCCAAGGATCCTTTCAAATGGAGCTTTGACGAGTAATTGACGTCCCTCCTTCAACACAAGGCATTCAGACCCAGTCGTGACTGGCAACATCTGCCGATGTTGGTTCTCACCATGTTCAGATCTACCACCCTGGGTTCTTGTTTTACAACAATAGATTTTTATTGCAGCATCATAAATTTAGTTTATTCTCTAAATTTATTTAACCACTTTGCCAATTCTTTTTAATTTGTTTCATTTATCATTTTCAAAATGATATCTCACAAAATAATAATGGCAATGGATCTCCGATATTTCCATCTATGCAATATGCAAATAATACTTTATTGGATTCTAATTCCATAAACGTCATGATAAGTATTGGTGAGGACCTTCTTTTTGGGTCATCAATGTATGTTAAGCCAACCAAAACTAAAATCATTAAGCATGCATATTCAAATTTGGATGAGTTGTCAAAGACAGGCATTGTAGGGTATCCTTTTATGGCATCTCCAAAACAAATGATAGACATGAGATTTTATGATTTCTTCTGTATTATTTTAAGGTTTTATCCAAAGAAACAATTGATGATGTAGTGTTTGACAAAAGGGTCAAATATATGGAATTGCTGGTAGTATTAGCTCATGAGTACTTGTGGTACTGGCCTACATGAAGCTTCACTAGATATAACATTGGTTGACATGACTCCAATCAACATTGAATAAATTATGAATATGGTAATCAAGTTATTTTTCATTAATTTCATGGTTTTGAATTATGAGTCATAGTCATAATTTCACTTGCATTGCAATTGGTGGTGGTGGACAAATAAAGTCGCAATATTGTGGCAATATAATTACAAAGCCTAAAAAACTATCATTGCTAATGAAACTGTTGAAACATTGCCATTATAATTGTAGACACAATTGAAAATTATAGCCACTTTTTATGAACATATTTCTTTGTATAGTGTGATTTCATGATTTCTCTTTTTCTAATATTTTCACTCACTATGTTTTTGGTGTCGTTTTGGTGGCTATTAAATAAAATCAATGATCCAATGTATCCTACAATATTGTCCCACAAAGAAACAATAGTAAGAACTTTGTTAGAATTGGAAGGAAAAAATGATGAACAATTGCATGTGATAAGTATAACATGTATGCTTCCATGCATAAAGTACATGCATATGCGACTTCCAATTCTTAATTAGTATCATAAATTTCTTAGTTGTAATGTTAATAAATCTTAATTTTCTTTGACATAGTTAAGATGACTTATTATGTATTTAAATAATTAAATTTCAAAATTTATTTGCATTTGCAAAAGTTACGACATTGGTTAGAATTAAATGTGAATTCTATTAACCTTAGTAAAATCTTTCTATGAAAACTTTATGTTCTCATCAGGATGTATGAATTACATTGAAAATGTCTAACATAACAATCTTACATACAAATTTATATTCAAACACTGTATTTTTATTGCTTATTTCAACCATTTCCAATATATATTAGTGCAATTGTAATTATTTTTTGAAGGATTAGATTGTGTGCATATGCCGCATGTGAAACTATTAGGTATTGATACCATATATGTTTATAAATTTGTATAACATGCAATCCATTTAATGTTTTTAAAGACAATATAGATGAAAAATTTACATATAATAAATTCAGATAAAAATTTAACTTGAAAAACCTTATTCGCCTCATATATTATATAGAAGTACCTAAATTGTCACACCAACAACCATAAAGTGCACGGAGAAAATAGATGTTAAAGTAATATTTTTCATCTATAACTAAGTTTCGTACTTTCATATTACAATTTTTTTGTATAATCCACATTATAAATAAAGTGCTTATTAACATGCATTATTTTCTCTTTCATCTCCTTTCTAATTCATTTTTTTGTTTAATCTTCCTTTTTAATCACAACACTTATAACATCTATTACTTTCTCTCTCTACCTTTATTTCTTGTTCTTATCTATCTTTCTCTACCCGAAATTCTCTCCAAAATGGGATGAACATTTATAGTTTTCCTTAGAATTGCACATCAATTGTATATCATATATTATATGTCTTGTTTTCTTTGAATGGTTTCAATTATGCTAATTGCTATGTTATTCTCATGTGTATGCATTTGTGCATGAAATTCTTTATGCTCTAAATTATATAGGCTTGTGAAATTAATAATCTTACACCATTTAGAGTTACATATTTTTGTAGATGAATAAAGAATGTAGGTTGTCTTCAAAATTAATGTGAACGATCTCATTTCATTGTATATTCTTTCGTATAACATATTAAGTAAAAGTTACACATCAACTTATATCAAAAATAACTTAAATTGAAAATAACTTATTCGCCTCATGTACAACAAATTTACTGTATAGGGATATTTATTTATTTTTAATTACGGATAAGGGGTTCTTTTTAAAAAAATTTACCAAAAAGGAGTAAGTCATAACAAATTACGACTTTTGGAATTGAAGTCGTAATATTGTTTACGACTTCTTTTATTTTTTATTTTTCTGTGATGAAGTCGTAAATATTTATATGGCTTTCGTGTAATTTTTTTTTAAGTTAAGACTTAGAAGTCGTAAGGTAAAATCGTGTTTAAATGTATGATTTTCCTATTTTTTTATTTTGTATGAAAGTCGTACTCTATGGTATGACTATTGCTTTTTATTAAAAATTATTTCTATTTATTAATAATGATAAGATATTCATTTCATAAAATTAAATTTAAATGAAACTATTTAAATATATTTTTTTATATTAACTTATAATACATCAAATAATTTTTAATTATATTTTTATTTTGTTCATTAATTTATAACTATGATTAAGGATATTAAAGATTTCGGATACTAATACATTAGTTTTTTATAATAGTTATTTAAATATTATAAAAAGAATAATACAAAAGTTATATTAAAATGTAAACAACATTTGTAATTAATAGTAGTTGTTAAAATAAAATAAAAAACATTTTGAATTAATAAAAGATGAACACTACAAATTAAACAAAAGTAAAAAAAAAACTACAAATAGATGGATGGCTAATATTAAATCACAAAAAAAAATACATATTTTAATTTGTTAATTTTATACTCTAAAAATATTATTTTTTAACATAAATTAAGAAATTATAAATTAAAAAACAAACGTAAGTTTTTTATAAAATTAAAAAACACATTATAACAAAATTTTTTTAAAAAAAAGAGGGAAGTCGTAAATCAACGTACGACTTCAATTTTTACCCTAAAAAAACATAGAGTATGACTTTCATACAAAATAAAAAAAAATAGGAAAATCATACATTTAAACACGATTTTACCTTACGACTTCTAAGTCGTAACTTAAAAAAATTACACAAAAGTCGTATAAATATTTACGACTTCATCACAGAAAAATAAAAAATAAAAGAAGTTGTAAATAATATTACGACTTCAATTTTAGAAGTTGTAATATTTGTTACGACTTATCCCTTTTCGGTAAAGTTTTTAAAAAGAACCCTCAAACTGTAATTAAAAAAAAAATTAAATACCTGAACAGTAAATTTACCATTATATAAAGATACTTGAAATGTCATGCCAATAGCCATATAAGTATGAATCTTGATATTTTCATGTTAATAATTTTTATAAAAAAGAGTGTAAAAGTGCATGGAAAAAGAAAAAGAGATGTAAAAGTTACATTTTTCATCTATAACTACGTTTTGTACTCCCATATTATATTTTTTTTATCCATATCATAATTAAAATACTTATTAACATGCACTATTTTCTCTTTCATTTCCTTTCTAATTCATTTTTTTGTCCAATCTTCCTTTTTAATCACAACACTTATAACATTTATTAATTTCTCTCTCTACCTTTTTTCTTGTTCTTATCTATCTTTCTCTACCCTAAATTCTCTCCAAAGTGGGAAAAACATTTATAGTTTTCCTTAGAATTACACATCAACTATATATCGTATATCATATGCCTTTTTTCCTTTAATTGGTTTCAATTATGACAATTGTTATGTTCTTCTTATTTATATGCATTTTTTCGTGAAATTCTTTATGCTCTAAATTTTATAGGCTACTGAGATTACTAATCTTACACCACTTATGGTTACATGTTTTTATAGATGAATAAAGAATGTAGGTTGTCTTCAAAATTAATGTGAACAGTCTTATTTCATTGTTTATTTTTTCGTTTCACATATGTGTGCAGGACTTCATTTGCCTACTTGTTATAATATTTAGGGAGTTATTTCAGAAGGTACAACAAAGAATTTTCTCATGATAAATGGGGGGTTGTTGGTGTATGTTTGGAGAATGATCGGATTTTCGTTCTCTAACATGTATTTTTCTGAAAAAACCACCAAGTTGTTTAATTTTAAAAATGCCTAATGAATATTGTAAGGTTTTTTCTTATAATATATTTAATTAATGGAAACATGAAATTAAATTTTCTTCTTGATTAATTTTTTTTTTAAAAATCACAGGGGGTGTAGTTCCCATTTGTTTAACTTCTTTAGGTTTATGTGTTGAGCATGTAGAAGCGTATCAGGTTGGCTTAATTCCTTTCAACAATTATTTCTGACCTCTAGTCACCTCGTCTTTACTTTAATTTGGTGCAACCTGTTGGTCCAATTCCTTAATTCGATACAATTTATAATGAATGGTCGTAAACTCTGAAAGCAATAACATTTGTGGGATTAAAGGGGTACATATGTTGTTGCACGTTCTTCTTTAAGCTTTTTAGATATTGTATTTTATAACTTCCTTTTTATTTCCCTTGTCCTTATATGTTTATTTTTTGGGAAAATCAATTTATTTATATAATAAGTAAGGGACTAGTCGGGCCTAATGAATAAACAAGTTTTCTTATGTGTTTTAATATATTCTATTTTAATTAACATTAACATATAGAATGTTTAATTAACAACTTGAATTAAATGTGCACCATTCTTTTGTTATGAACAATTCTTATAACCCAAATTGGGAGGACACACGTTCAATGAAAATGATAGATAGAATGATAAAAAAAATCTTTTGTGCAGACAGGCAATCCATGGGTGCAAATACCAATTTATTTTTTGTTCCATATATGCGGAGTCTTGGTCAAGAATAAAATGGAAGATACTGCAAAGTCTCCAAGTTCATCAATGGTTTTCATTTCTTTTCTATATATGGTTGGAAGTATCTCTATATTATTATGATTGTTGAACTTCCTTTGTCATGAGAACTCCAAACCCAAGTAAGCTCGATAACTTTTTTTCTTATAAGAAAACAAATGATAAAAATGCAAGGAGTGCCACAGTAATGAAGTTAAATAAGTTTATTAAAATATAGTTAAATAAAACTTATATATTTTAAAAAGTAAACAATTTGTTAGACAGTCAAAATTTATTTTAATTATCCTTTATAAATAAATACAAATAATAAAATATTTATATTACTTTGTATTTTTTTTCCTATAAAAGTATAATATGTATGTATTATGTTTGTATGTATGTATGCAAAGTTTTGAAATATAATTTAGGAAGTAAACTTTTTGTTCAAGTGAATAGCCATAAGGTATTAAAAAAATTAGTTGTACTTTTGTTGTAATTATCAATTTACATGATTGCTCTAACTGCTTGAACAATATAACTTCAACTAAGACAACAATACATGCTATTTAATTCATCATTTTATTATCACAAGTAATCAGGATATACAAAGGTTACATGACATTTTGTGTTTACCTTAGGTTTTAACTATCTGAAGGTGTTATGCGCGATATATGTTGGTTATATGTTGTCTTTATTTATTGGAATTTTCTACTTGGGGTTGATCTATATGCTTATGGAATATAACACTTGTTTTAATACCCTAGACCTTTTTTTACTGAACTAGACTAAGGTGGTCAAAGGTTACCACTATATTATTAAGTAACCTTTGCTTTCTCTTAAGAATCCTTAGACCTTTGAGAATTGAATAAATGATTTAATTGACCGATTTCATTCTTTTTAACTTTTCTGCTTAAGAAGTCTTCAAAAGGAGGCGGATTATTACAAGGTTTAAAGACTTAGGTGGACACAAGAGTCATTCTAATAACTATGGCTTTTACATAGATTGTGTTGCTAAAGGGACTCACGGTTCTTTCAGCTGATAAATAGCTATATAAGTTACACCATGTTCCTCACTTTTTGCTGCATGTTATGTTCAAAATTAAATTTTGAAACTCCAGTTTGATTTGCAAAATAGAGGGAAAATGGTGCAATTGATCCTATTTGTTTATCAAGCAAAATACATTGAGTCGTTTTAGCTACACATACAATCTATGAAAAAGGCCATGTTTATTAAAATGAATGTTGTATCCCTCAACCTCAAGCCATCCAAACCCTGAAACAAATTTCCACTTTGAGACGACGTATATTTTAGTTAAGCAAGAGAGTTTCACGCTTGTGTTGGTATAGAGGGCCTTTGAGTACCTAAAGTACTGAGTTATATGAAAAATAAGCTATTAATATAAAACAAAGTGTTATGTCCTTTAAGCTTCCGGTAAGCATTCTCTATTTAGTGGGGAACCTACAACCAAGCATCACGTACACTTACATTGAAGGAAAATTAAGGAAATAAGTTACCCATTATTTTAGCCAATAAATTTCAAAAGTTTGGGATACAAACAAGTTCTACACTTCATAAATCTAGGGCATATATATGTGGCACAAAATTAGAATATTGTATTACTCTCGAGAGAAATATGTTAATTTGTCGTGTTGTAACCAACATGGGCTTTGACCAATTTCAATAATCAAAGATTCTCAAATCAACTTGAGATGTATAAAGAATTAGAAATCGTTGGTGATAACATCACATCCATCAGAAGACCAGACAACACAAACGTAGCATTAGAGAGAGCATTCTTTAGTACTATATTCAACAAATGGAGTCAACACTAGCAAGAGACACCAACATCTAAGTTAGATAGTTGGGTAGATGGTATTTAATTTACAGCTATGCTACATTTTGGGGACATGATGCTCATTTGAATTGTTTTGAAATCAAAGAATATTTACCCTACAAGAATCATCTCTTTTAGTCTATTGTTGTGATTAAGAACACCAGAATGCAAGAATATCAGAAATTGCAGCTATGAAACCATGCACAACCACATCCAAGAAGTCTGAGACTACGTACCCTACAATTTCCTAGCAGCAATTCCTGATATTCTTGCATTCTGGTGTTCTTAATCACAACAATAGACTAAAAGAGATGATTCTTGTAGGGTAAATATCCTTTGATTTCAAAACAATTCATGAAATGAGTATCATGCCCCCCAAATGCAACATTCTTGTAAATACCATCTACGTACCCAACTATCTAACCGATATTAGTGTTCTTGCCAGTGTTGACTCCATTTGTTGAAATGAGTACCCAGAATGTTCTCTCGAGTGCCATGTTTGTGTTGTCTGATTTTCTTATGGATGTGATTCTATAACCAAAGATTTTTTATTCTCTAAGCTTCTCAAGCTGATTTACGAATCTTTGATTGTCAAAATTGGTCAAACATTTGGAAACGGTGTTATTGTACTCGACTCAACCCGTCCAAATAGATCGGATACGAAGCATGTGGCTGGGACGAGTTGTTCATCAAATCAAAAATGTATTTGGCCTGGGTATCACATCACCACCAGGGACTGGCATAGGGTTTAATCAGCGAAACTAGATAGTCGTACCCATATTTAGTTGGGTAGTTGGGGACTGATTTTGCTCATGCAATCCAAGGCATCAAGCTGTTAAGGTGGAAAAGCTTTCACGCCTAACCCAAGACATCACATGTAGTTGCACTAATGTAGAGAGGGTCTTGTAACATTGTTCATCTTTTTTTTTTTTTTTTCGGGAGTTAGCTTTTGTAGTGTCCTACACAAGGTCATTTTAATGAAAATACAAAAAAGACATCCTTAAGAATCAAACGCAGTGACTTAAGTGTCTCTAACAAAAGAACTTATCACTAGACTATCTTATATGTTGTTTTATTACATGTGAAATATAATATATATTATATATTTTGATCTTTATTTTTATACACTCATTCATGCAAGTCATTTAGTGATTGATTGGATAGACCTTTGACCTAGTATCCCAAACAATGACATTGTTTGGAAGTATTACCGATATTTTATGGTAGGCTAGACCTTTTTTATGTTCAGAAGTAATCCATTGACCTGGCAAGGATTTGAATTCCTTAAACTAGCTTGACTTCGCAATTTTCGGAGGATGAGTTGTGATTGGAAGGGAAAAAATAAAAATATTAATTGCCTCGCTATTTATGTGTTGACCACAGTGATGTGCGAAGGAGAGATTAAAACACCATCATTAGAAAGTCACTAACTATTTCTTTTCTCCTTGAGAGTTTTATTAGTGAAGTAAAGGCTATTTTATTATTGTGTCACATGTTGCCCATTAGACATGCCTTTTAATCAAGTGCTAGCAACATCAACAAGAGTGATTGGTGTCAGAACAAAACCTATGCCTCAACTTGAATGCAACAACTTGAATCCAATATTGCATGTAGTCATTGTGTCACATGTTGCCCATTAGACGTGCCTTTTCATCAAGTCCTAGCAATATCAGGAGTAGAGATTGGTCACTTCACTAAAAAAAACCCAAGGACAAGAATGTCGGTCAACGGCCTTCTAATGGTGACGTTTTGATTTTTCCTTTGCACAGCACACAAGCAATGAGACAGGTAATATCTATTTATTTTATCTTTTTTGTAAAGAAGGGCTCGGTTAATAAAAAGTAAACATAGAATGTATTAGGGGATTATATTCAAATCCTCGCAAGATCATGGAACTGCTTTTGAACACCAGAGAGGTCCATTGAATCACTTGGCATAAAAAATTATCTTTTGAGGGTGCTTAGGTGAGCCTATCATCAAAGAATTTCTACCCAATTTTCATGCACACATACAATCATGCAACAAAATAGAAAACCAAGCATACATAGTTCCCAAGCTATTAGAATTTCCCTTTACAATTTGCATGGCATTTGGTTTGAGAACACATTGCCATAACAATAAAAAGTCTTTTAAAAAATAAGTAGAAATAGAAAATATTTTCTCAAACTAAGCAATCTATTGAGATTCCATCTTCTACATTATATCATTACATTTTCACTGTAATATAATAAAGATATACGCTACATGATTCATTGTGTATGTAAAACTATAAATAAATGTTTTAATGACATTGTCGTATTTCCAAAATTAGTCTAAAATTAATGGGTTACTGTTAAATATTTTAAAATATTCCAATCTTATAAAATAATAATATAGAATTTTCTTTCATGTGACATTATTTATTGTACTAAATCAATTAGCATTTGGTAGTTTTTTTTTTTAGAGCCGGAAAACTACACAAACTGACTCGATAACCCCAAAAATCACTGAGTATCACCAAGATTGGTTAAGAGTATACCCTCAACATAGGCCAGTGGGCCAGTTTCTCGAGAATATGATGGTGCTTAAAATGATGAAGATGAAAGTACATGGCACTGGATACCGACTCCCAATCACTTCCCATGACTAGAGATTGTTTGATCATGTTTGTGTGTTGAGATATGGATCCATAGAAGCATATATATCCAGTCATGAGTGTCAGATGAAAACTTAGGTCTGGCCTTATAGACTCTTGCATTCATTTTTTTTAGTTGTTTGTATCAATGATTGTTATTGGATATCCTACAAATATTTTGTGAAGGTGATTTAAAAATTAAATCACCTCACTCCTTTCATCTTTCCTTTTTTGTTTGTTTGCGTGTTTTAAACTACCCGACGATGATCTCTTTTTGGGTTTCTAGATACTTAAGTCTACTGATTTTTATTTTCTTTGTCCTTCATCTTCATTCAATTCTATATCATTTGAGCGTTCCAAGAAGCTCTTACATAAGAAAAAAATTATGTTTTTCAAAAATTTAAATAGAGTACACAAGTTTTTTTGTATTGAGGGACATTATGAAATAAATTTGATGCACAAAAATTAGGCACACAAAACTAATTAATTTTAAACTACTTAGTTTTTTATTTATACAAGTAATTTATATTTGAAATAATAAATTACTTGTTAATTGATTTAATAATTAGTGTGTGTCCAATCAGAGAGATTTACTTTAATTTATGAAATTTTTGGGCAAATATCTCCACAAAATTTTAAATTCTTTTAATATATTTGTATAATTTAAAGTTACTCTTAAAACATAATTAAAATAATCAATATATTATATAAGTATCACTCTTACAAATTTATACTCTCCGAACCCAAACTCCTAATGTTTAAGGTTTATTACATAAAGCTTAAGAAATATTAAATACTACTAACAAAATACATATTTAGACTAAAATACCTTCATTGATGTCGATGATGAAAGTAGTTGTAGAATCTAACTTATACTAAATATAAGAGTACACGTAGAAGAAAATAATTATAACCTTAATAAAACATCAATAGTTTTGGGGAAAAGAATCATTACAAGCCAAGTGCACACAAAAATCTTTTCAATTTTCTTCTGTCCTCTATCTACCTATTACTTTAAGAACAATATCACATGCTTTTTAATGTTGTGGGAACTCCCGAAAAGGCTGGCATGCAAATAAAAACAAGCATCAACTTTGTCAGTTATTATATATTAAGTAGTACATGTTTGTGAACCTTATAAAAATACAATACAGATAGAACCAACCAACCAAATTATAGTCTCCTTTTTTAATTGCATGGTCTCAATGATGCCACCATTTACCAATTAGTCTTTCATTTCAAACCTCATCACCACTCCAATTTCTTTTGAGCTTAGGTCCTGTGGGTCCCTCCTCTCCCAACAACTCATTTGGCAAATTATCTTCAAGGCCTTGCAGAGCAGGGAAAACCTTCTCCAACTTGTCCAACTCCTTTGCAATGTCATAGGTGATTTTGGGACCCCATTGCCTTAAAAAGTTTAGCCAAGGCGGTTCTACAATTGCTGACCCCAAATACTCACCAGAAACAACCTCAAAACCCACCCCCATGTCAATCACCTTCTCACTCTTCTTAGTTTCATTCTTTATTCCAATCCCATCAAGGCCTTGCATGACAAGTCCTGCTTTTGGATAAATGGCATGGCCATTCAAGGAGGAATAGCACACTGATTTGTTCCCACTTTGGAACTCAAGTTGAGGAGCCTCAACCCATTGACCCTTGCTGTGTTGTGAGAGATACACCCTTTTTAGTTCTCCATTGAAGTTGCTTACTCTTAGTGTCACATGCTCCCAGTCTCCAATATGCTCTCCTATTTTCCCTAGTGGGATATCTATGAGCCCTACTTTGGCTGTTCCGGGCCCATTGAATGGGTAGAAAACCCACATGACAAGGTCAGTGGATGTTCCACCAAACATTGGTTTGGCATGAACATAGGCTTGGCAACTCTTGAAATCTCCCTTTTTCACCCTCTCCTTGTTGGCTTTGTCAGAAGGAAGGTCCAACCAAAACTCACCATCATTGTTGCCACCTTGAGGAAGGTTAGATCCTGTAGGGTCTATTGTCACAGGTTTGGACTCTTCTCCTTTTTTAACAAGCAATGCCCCATTTGTGAAATACCACTTGGTGGAAGCAGGTTGGAAATCTTCATCAGGATGCAAGTACATGAATGGAGAATAGGCTTGGACTAGTGCCCTAACTTGGGTCAAATTAGGCACTGAGGAGAAGTTCATGCTGGTGTTCTTCAAACAAGCAATAGGGAGAGGTGAAGGAGCTTCACCATTATGAGCAAAAAATGTTCCTACAAGAACACCAGGTGCTTGAGTCCCTCTATTGCTTGGCCTCACTTCATGAACATTGAAACCTTTCTCATCACTGCTCTTGGCTGGTCCCCAAATCCATGAGTTTCTCTCACACTGGTCTGTGAGATCTGACCTAACACACCTGATTTTGTCAAGTGAGGGTTTCTCAGGTGTGGTGGTGACAACATGGCCTAAGGTTTTATAGCCATCAGGTGCTGTTGGTAGCCAAATGTAGCCATCTTTGTCTTGCTTCATCTTTTGGGACTTGCTGCTCCACACAAGTGTGTAATCAACTGGTTTCTTCAAAGCTCCATTGTTGTCACCTGAAGATGATGATTCATCTTTTGCCACCAGAATTGATCCAAAAAGAGGCTTGTTGTTGGGTTGGCTGTAGTGGCCTAAGGTGAAGAATCCTTCAGGTACTCCTGCTGGCTCAAAGAAAGTTGCCCCTGCATCACCTGGTCCACCTTCTAGGGTTTTCCAAACTTTGTTGAATATTGAAATTTGAAACAATTTTAGCCCTCCTATGTTGATGGTTCCAGTAGCGAATCCACCACCTAAATGAAAATTAAGTTTCAATTCATGAGGCCATTAAGAAACATATTATTAGAAGTAAGGTTTTAAATTACAGTGACAATTGCAATTTCATCGCAGTTCTTGACATTGAGAGAAATTGCGGCAAATATGACTGATGCAGTCGTAATTGCGATCACAATACATTCGTTGAGAAAAAAAAAAATTGATGTTGCAACCAAATCACAGTTGCGGCATGTGGTTTTTTAAAATCATGATTAGAAGTAATAAATAACACTACAATATATATCAAGAAGGAAAAGGGGGAAAAGTTCACCTTGTGGCCAAACTGGTATATTTGCTGGAAGCTTAAATGTAGTGTCGATGGGAAGAGTTTCTATCTTGTTTGAAGAGGATTGGTTCCCCATGGCTGTGTTTTTCTAGGACAAAAGAAGATGGAGTATTAATGTTTGTGTGATAATAAATGTGCTGTTTGTTATATATAGCGAATGTATAAGAGGCATATTCCTCTCGTTACCAATAGTGAATATATAATTGAACTATAAACGTGCTAGTTTTTATAACGTGACATAGTATTATACTTATTTCTGAATATATTTCCCACACACGAAACATCTCATTGCCTAGCAATCTTATCTTCAAGGTAACTTGCTCATATATTTTAAAACCAAGTGCTTGTGTGAATGAATGTTTTTCTTTCAACTATTTAAATACTTCTTCGTGATAATGAATCTCACGTTTATTAGCTAAACCTTGCAGAGCTACTAGCTAGCTGTCAATTTTGACTAAGCAAAACAAAGCATATAACGTGATATTGAATTGAACTTGTCAAGTAAACACTGTGTCAACTACCAAAGAATATATATATAATTTTGAAAATTATTATATTATAAATATATTTCAGACTTTTACATATTTCTTGTTGAGTATGTAAAAAATATATTAAAGACAACAACATCTACCTCAAAATTCAATGCCAAATAATTAGATCACAACCAAACTCTCCACCCCAGGAGTGACTGAGTGTGTGTTTTAATAATCACAACAACAAAATAGTTTTTCGGAAGTAAAACAATAATGGTAAGTATTCATATACTTTGGGGAAACATAAGATCTCTTATATATATAGTAATTTGCAATTAGTCGCCGTATAGCTATATGCTTAAATAAGTTTTGCGTGAAAATGGTATGATTAAAGTTGTAGTCAATTATTATTTAATATTAACATGATAACGATGGGATGCAACCCGTATCCATGAATAAAATATTAAAAAACGAATACTAGAAATACGTTAGAGGATATACCTTTATTAATTTTTTCTTGATATATCTATCTTCAACTAAAATTAGGTTTTACACTATTTAATTTATACTTTCATTCATTGTTTACTGACGCTGTTAATGTACCTTTTGTTTATTTAGAATAATATATAAAATCTGCACTCCACATCATTAGCTTCTGTTAATTGTTTGATGCTGACTTATATGCGACTTGAACAATTCAAAGTACTATTGCACGTTTTCTTTATAACTAGAAGCTAGGTCACTCGAGTGTATTAAAGAAGAAGAAAAAATCTGCTATTTAGTTGTAGGATGATGACATATAACTTTTATGTTTAAACTTAAAAATGAATTAAAATGACTTCAAGATTTTAACATGCTTACAATCATAATTTGAGGATTTTCTTTAATAAGTAGAACTATAAGTTTAGAGAATAATTTTTTACTGCTGAGAATTAATTTTCTAGTAAAGTTTTTTGGTAAAGATTTTATCACTTGCTTAAAGACATGAGAGTTAAAAATATATTGGAGACACGTTTTCTTTTCTTCTTTTTTTTTTTTCACTACACTCTGTTCTTGATTAAATTTTTTGAATCTTGACTCATAAAATTCACCCGTTGATAAAGTGTGTCAGATTAATGTGTTACAACCGACAATCATAGTCATCATAAGAAAGTTATGCATGATCCACTAAAAAAATCTTAAGAAAACCGAAATTAGTTGTCTTCAGAAGATGCGCTTGTTTTATAATGCATGATTTTAAAATGATCATTAGTTTTTCGCGG
Source organism: Glycine tomentella (assembly GCA_007407185.1). Taxonomy (NCBI): domain Eukaryota; kingdom Viridiplantae; phylum Streptophyta; class Magnoliopsida; order Fabales; family Fabaceae; genus Glycine; species Glycine tomentella. The sequence continues at coordinate 1,110,234 of PYAF01002896.1, forward strand.
TAACTAGTACCTTCTGTATAGCCGGATTACTATAAAAAAAAAAAATTTCTGACCATATTTTATTTTATCTACCAGAAAAGATTTCTACCATATTTTATTATTGAATAATATTTCTCTCATGTCTGACAGATGACAGATACTATATTTCACAATAATATATAACATATAGTGGTTTTTTAATGCGAAACAACCTTTTGGCTCAGGATTCCAAATATTTGTTTAACGTATTGAGCTTTTGTTGATAATGTTTAGAGGAGAACATGTGGGAGCCGCTTTTTTTTTATAATAGGTGTTTGTGATTTGTGAATTTGATTAGGGTTTTTTTTACATAAAAAAGTTAACAGATTTAATTCAATTTTTTAGCCGCCATAATCAGAACTTAAGTCTAAATTATGTTTCTGTAACATTCCAAATTTATAGCAAGGGTTATTTCTAGCTTAAATGAGGAATCCTGCTTAAGCGAGAGTGTGCATAGAGGAGGTCTAAGGCAGTTTAGCTTAAGCAATAAGTATTTCTAACTTAAGCCAGAGTCTAGCTTAAGCAAGAATCCCTTCTAGCTTATGCGAGAAGTGGTCGAAAGAGCATCTTTAGGACCATTTTAAGGGAGTTGTTGGATAGTATAAAGGTTATAGTTATTTAGTTATTTCCTTTGATTTTATGGTTGTATTTCCATAAGTGTTAATTTGTTGTTGTTGATATTAAAGTACAAGTCTGAGTTAAAGACTCACATCGGATAGAAATAGAAAAGTTGAATATCATATAATTGAGTAAAAAACCCATAAACCTAAACCTTAGGATTTTGGGTCAAAGTGTGGTGTCTAATTCACTTATATGATTGATAATGTAAATCTCCCTTTATGTGGTGTATACTTCTTGTGTTTTTTACTCTTTTTGTTGAATTCTAGATCCTCATTATAATTAGTAGTGAGTTCTCTTCTATTGTATGGTAACTAACTCAAGTTTGTCAGAGTTAGTTGACAATTAACTGACTATATAAACTATCTTGTAACAATTTTTCAATTGGGTTGAATACTACAAGATTTCTCTCTCATTTTTCTCTTCTCTCATATTTTCTCTCAACTCCATTATAGTATTCAGAGCTTTGATCGAAACCTAGCCTTCATTCATGGCTTCTGCTTCTTCTCCTCCTCCTTTCCCTCCATCGTCTGCCTCGTCAATGACTTCTTCGAAGCAATTTTTGCATTCGATTTCTCAAAACTACATGTGACAAATTATCTTCTATGGCTTCAACAAGTTGAGCCTGTGGTCAAGAGTCATCATCTTCATCACTTTCTTGTAAATCTTTTGATTCCGCAAAAATAGGATCTCAATATCAATTTCTTAGGTTTATCAACCTTTTCCTCTCCCATTAATCCTCAGTTTTCCCTTATTCTGAGTAATTTTTGTTTGTTCCCTCTATTACAAAAAATCGCATTAGCGTCAGTCAATTTTGTAAAGACAATAATGTTTATTTTGAGTTCCACTCATATGTTTGTCTTGTTAAATCATATGATACTAAGTTGGTTCTGCTAGAAGGATTTTTGGGAAGTGATGGCCTTTATCAATTCCCTCAGCTCTTTGCTTCCATGCCTCAAATCTAAGTCTTCCTCAACAAAAACTCATTCATCTCTTTCAAACAATATTGCTGTAAAAACTTCTATTGTAAATGCAACTACTTGTAGTACTGAGTTTCTTCTTGTGTCTTCAAATAATATTGTTGTTGTTGATCCTATTGTTAATACAACATCTTGTAATTATGTTTCTTTTGCCATTTGGCATTCTAGGCTTGGTCACCCTAGTGTTGATGTCATGAAAATTGTGTTTAGACTCTGTAATCTTCCCAATATTAATAAAAATTATTCAGATTTTTGTAATCATTGTTGTATTGGGAAGTCTCACAGATCGACTCCCTTCCTCTAGTTCTCTCATTGTCTATGAAAAACCTTTTGATCTTATTTTTACTAATCTTTGGTTGCTGCACCATTTCCATCTCCTTTGGTTTTTAGGTATTTTGTTACGTTTGTGGGTGTTAATACCAGATTCAGTTGGTTTTACTTGCTTATAAATAAATTTGATACCTTAGAAACTTCTAAACTATTTAAAACTATGGTTTCAAATCAGTTAATTTAATTCTTCTATCAAGGTTATTTAGTCAGATTGGGGAGGGGAGTTCAAACCCTTTACTAGATTTTTGGAGGAACATGGCATTCAACATAAACTCATTTGTCCCCACACTCATCATCAGAATGGAGTAGTGGAACACAAACACAAACACATAGTGGAGCTTGGCCTTACTTTGATGTCTCAAGCTAAGCTGCCTCTTCACTATTGAGATCATGCTTTTATTTTCGGTGTCTATCTCAGATTGCCTTCATCTGCTATTTCTAATGAGGTTCCTTATCAAAAGTTGTTTAACAAATAGCCAGATTACTACTTTTAAAGGGTATTTGGTTGCTCTTGTTTCCCTTTACTAAGGCCCTACAACAAGCACAAGCTACAGTTTAGATATCAAGAATGTGTGTTCTTAGTATATTCTCCTTCACACAAAGGTTACAAATGTCTAGCTGCTGATGGTAGATTCTATATCTCTATGGATGTAACTTTCAATGAAAACAGTTTTCCCTACCTTAACCTTTTTCTTGAACCTTCTTTAATTACCTCTGAGGTTCTTGACCTACCTCAATCCTCACTATTTTGTCTACCACCCAACCTGCATCTGCCACTAATGTCACTATCCATACTACATCTTCACCATCCTTTTCTCCAGATTTTTCCAACCGGCAACCAACCACTTCATCCATTAATCCTAATACACAGTCCCTCACTACCAACACTGACCAGCCTCAAACAGATAACCTTCCCTCACCTGACACAGTTCCTGCCTTAGTCAGACCCACAAATACTCATCCCATGTGCACTCGTCAAAAATCTGGAATTGTCAAACCTAGAACTAACCTTACCCTTCTCCTTGTCCATCTTGAACCTAAGTCCACTAAAGCAACTTTGAATGGTCCCTCCTGGCTCTCAGCCATGCAAACTGAATATGCAACTTTAATCAAGAATGCCACTTGGTCTCTGGTTGATCTCCCTCCCTCTAGACTGCTATTGGATGTAAGTGGGTGTTTAGAGTGAAGGAGAATCCTGATGGTTCAGTCAACAAGTACAAAGCTAGGCTTGTTGCCAAGGGCTACCACCAGCAATTAGGCTTTGATTACAAGGAGACATTTCCCCCTGTAGTAAAGTCAGTAATTGTCAGACTTGTACTCTTTTGCCATTTTTAACAACTGCTCCCTTTAGCAGTGTGATGTCAACAATGGCATTCTTGAAGATGAGGTATACATGTCCCAACCCCCAGGATTTTTGTCTTCTAACAAGCATTAAGTCTGCAGGTTACACAAAGTTATTTATGGTCTTAACCAGACACCTAGGGCCTGGTTTGACAAACTTAAAGCTACTTTTCTTAGCTTCAATTTTTCTTCCAGCAATTGTGATCCATCACTCTTTGTTTTTTCAGAAAATGCTTTCGTTGTCTATATATTAGTCTAGGTAGATGACAATATCATCACTAGAAATAACACAACTCATTCACTCACTTGTCCCTCATTCTGACTCAATCAAAATACATCAGAGATCTCTTGGCCAAGACTAAAATGGATGAGTCTAATCCCATTTCTTCTCCTATGGTTGGAGGCTGCAAGTTAACCAAGCTTGGCTCTCCAGATTTCTTTGATTCTACCTTATACAGGTCAATAGTTGGGGCTTTGCAGTATGCTACTATTACCAGAACTGAGATTTGTTTCTCTATTAACAAGGTCTGCCAGCTCATGCAAGCCTTCTGAGCAGTGCTGGCTTGCTATTAAGCGTATTCTGAGGTACCTCAAGGGTACTATCTCTTGGGGATTACATTTTCAGACAACATCTCTCCAACATCCCATTCCTCTTCATGCTTACTGTGACTCTGACTGGGCCTTTGATCCTGATGACGGGGAGGTCCCCCTTTGGTGGTGCTATTTTTCTTGGACCCAATCTCATTTCTTGGTGGTCCAAGAAACAGTCTATGGTGGCCAAATCCAGCATTGAGGCAAAATACAGAAGCATAACTCTTATTGCAGTAGAGGTCACTTGGATTCAGCTCTTGCTGTCTGAACTTCAAGTTGCTCACTCTACACCTCTCATTCTATGTGACAACACCAGCATTGTCTCACTAGCTCACATCCTGTTTTACACTCTAGAACCAAGCATATGGAACTGGATTTGTTTTTTGTCCGGGAGAAATTTTTGAATAAGAAGCTTGATGTTGTTCATATTCCTGCATGCTATGGATCAGATTGTAGACGTTCTGACCAAAGCTTTGTCTCCTTATTCCTTTATTTCTTTTAGATCCAAACTCAAAGTGGTTGAAAGACCTTCTTCCAACACGTTTTGAGCTTGCGGGGGAGTATATTTGTATACTTTAATCCTTTTATTTTTTACTCTTTTTGTTGTATTATGGATCCTCACTATAGTTAGTAGTGAGTTCTCTTTCTATTGTATGTTAACTGACTCAAGTTTGTTAAAGTTAGTTGATAGTTAGCATAACTATCTATATAAATTGTCTTGTACCAACTTTTTGGTTGGGTTGAATAATAAAAGATTTCTCTATCTCAGTTTTCTCTTCTCTCTTCTTTTCTCTCAACTTCATTAGTGCACAACATATTTTATTATCCTTGGAATACTATGGATGTAAAGTTGGTACACAAAATATTTTCATGCATTGTTGTTGAAATATGATGGGTGCACAGTTGATGCACAAAATATTCTTTTTGTCGCCGAAGTACAATGGATGTACAGTTGGTGCATAGAGTATGCCAAATATGTAGAAAACTCCATGGAATAGAATATGTTGTTGAGAATGTTGTTTGAGTCAAATGTGGTGATTATAGTTTAGATTTTATGTGATAATGAAATTATAATGAATAGAATATGATGAGATTTTGATAAGAGATGTTTAAAATATCAATCATAATGTATGTTGTTTTATGGAGACTAGTTGGTGTTTAAATTATGTTGTGGCCTATTAATGTTACACTTAAGATGTATAAGAAAAATATGTTTTTGAATTGATATTTATTTAATTTTCTTCCAGTAATGGATCATATATGTAGTTTTACACATAAAATTAATATAATAAATATTTTTTTGTTAAACTTATTATTTATTATGTAATTATTTATTAAAAGCTTATACATCAAATTTTCGTACTTTTTGGGCAAAATGATAATTTCAAATATAAATCTAGGTTTTAATGGTTTTATTATTATCACCAACTAGTTGAGATTGATTTTCATAATCACAGTTCATTACATGTGCTCTCAAAATCTCTTTCAAGTTTCAAGTAGGGGAAAAATACTTCCAAGCAATCAATCCTGGAGCAACCTATCTTGGCTTATTTATTTTTAGAGATACTCGCACGTTTTAGTTTTATTTACATGTAAGCAACACTTGCAAGCAATTAATTGTGATAGTTGTTTTAAATTTTAAAGATTTTTTTCACAATGTAGATTGTACAATTAGTTTATCCTCAAACATAAGATGGCATAAGCCCAACCCCCAATGCCTTTCCAAAAATACTCTCGCTTTATTTCAGATTTCATATGCTCCAATCAACTGAGCTAACAAGTAAATTATACTAAAAAATAATTAATGTTGATACATATAATACTAAATTTTTTAATGTATATTCAATACACATATACATTTACATAATAAATTTTGTAACAGTTAATTTTGATATAATAATTAAAGTATTTTTTATATATAAAATCATAGATTTAAATAAAAATAATAAGTTTAATAAAAATTTACAGGTTTAGTAAAAATTATATTTATATTTATAAGTTAAATTAAAAATTATATCTATATTTACAAGTATAATATTTTTTAATAAACTCATAAATTTTTATTTAAAACTATAATTTTATTTAAATCTATGATTTTTATATGTAAAAAAAATACTTTAATTATTATATCAAAATTAATGTTACAAAATTTATTATGTAAACTTATGTGTATTAAATATACATTACAAAATTTAGTGTTATATGTATCAACATTAATTATTTTTTAGCATAAATAACATATTAGCTTAATTGGTTGGAACATCGCATTAATAACTGATTTACGAATTGTCCAATCCGTATAACTTAAAAAAAAAAAAAAAAAAAAACTTACTTACGGATTGACCCAATCTGTATGATCCATACGGATTGTCATCCGTATGAAATCCGTATCCGTAAAGTCCTTACGGATTGCGAATTCGTATATATGAAGCCTGGTGTATAAAGTTTATCCCTCCACATAGACACCATTAATGCACATTATTTTCTTATTGAAGATGTTAGGGCTCAAAAATTTGACACCATTATTTTGAGTTACATTTCACCATGAAACTCAAATTTTGACACAATCTAACACCTTTATTTAAACCGATCCAATTCGGATTTTTGAGTTCATTGATTTGGAAAAACAAAATGAAACAACGTTACACCAAAGGGTCAAAGGCTATTTGCATTTTTTTTTTCGAACCTCGTACCTTTCACAAAAATAAAAAAAGAATGAAAAAGGAAAGGAAAAAGAACCAAACAGAAAAATGAGGAGGCCCTAGGCAAGCCAGCACTTATTTGTATACAACACGTGCGCAGCTACATGCATATTCTTCAACAAAGAAACGCAAGATGACTCCTCCCTCTTTAGCTTGGCACTGCCTCATACTTCATTCTTTGTTCATGTTTCCGAAGCACACATACTTGATCTGGAAAAGCAATAGGACAAACTTCAGCAATGTCACACATTAATGTAAAGTTTATCAAAATGAAATGACAAATTGACCGTGCATGTAAAGTTTATCAATGTTACATAATGCTGACACTGAAACCTCCACAGTATTTTTAGCAAAAAATTTAAATTTTAGCATATGAAACTTTATTCTTAGACATTTTTCAAAGATAAATAATAGCATTCAACTGATAATATGTGATATATGTCCTTGTATCTTTCTGCTAGAAAACAAAATTGTCCTCTTTTCCTCACATTGAACAAAGCAAGGTAAGGAATCTTTCTAATCCTCCACCAATACTACATACGAAATAGCTGAATGATCTTACTGTGAAAACTTTATTTGGTAAACATCTTATACCCAGTGAAGAATAACATCATTTTGTATACCAGGTATCAGCCCATTCCCATTGACCCAAAACATCTAAAAGTGCTATTAACAATTCTACACAATCCCCTAACCGCCCTCCACACATAATTCTACACAAATATGCCTCTTTTCTAGATTCTTCAAACCATAACCAAACTCAGTTTTACAAACTTCCAAGGACAAAAGTTGCACAAGTATAATCAACGGCTATGCTTATGGACTATGAAGCAGTCTTTTATTAACTAACAGGAAAATTACAGAAATGAAGACTTGATTCGTCCTTACCTCTAAATATTCATCCATCCCATATTTGGAGCCTTCTCTTCCGAGGCCAGACTGTTTAAAACCACCAAATGGAGCCACCTACATCAACACATGCACGTAGATAAACCCATCAACAAAAATTCCATTGTCACTTGATATCATTTAATAAGGAATGAGATGCACCTCAGTCGAAATTACTCCTTCATTAACACCCACAAGTCCATATTCAAGAGCCTCAGCAACACGCCACGATTGTTGGATACTGTTTGTAAATACATATGAACCCAAACCTTCATATGTACAGGTAGTTCCGTGTTCCAAAGTTTCACAACGTTAAACCAAGAGTGACCAAATATGAAAAAACTATTAACCTAGGCTGTATAGGAGGGGGAGGGAGGGCAAAAACCATTCTTCAAGGCTGTATAAAGAAGAACCAAACGATCTACCTGCGTTAGTGTCGTTAGCAATTCTGATAGCTTCCTCTTCAGTTTTGAATCTCAAAAGGGGTGCAACAGGTCCAAATGCTTCCTCTCTGGTTTAAGACAAATCATTTAGGTGAATTAACAAAAAAAAGTACAGCAAGCGAAAATTAACAACAAAATTCCATTTGATGATAACAAGGCAAAGTGAAATAAACCATATAAAAATTTCTACACATAGAATATAGGAAGTATGCAACACAGCACTGTAAACTATATAAACTACATTGGTTTGAATCCTCATATCACCAAAGACAGGTTAAGACTAGCTTTACAGAAGATATACCGACAGTGCAGTGAAAAGATTTAACAGTTCTGCACAGTTGTGTTTCTACCAAACTCAATCGCAGTTTGTACTTTATTAGCCTCATCTTTTTTTTTTATCAGCAAAGATAATATATAATATATATAAAAGAAGAACAGTACAAGGAGTACTGCTGAAGTTACAAACTTTATTAGCCTCATCTATAATCTATAAAAATTATAAAGGCAATATGACCTTTTTGGTTTACACATTTGTAACTCCCCACTCTCCGATTCAAACTCCTGACATCCTCTCTCTGATGTTTGGTCTCCACTTTTTCAACACTTGTTTACCCTTTAGCTGTTACTGCAAACTATCCCTATTTTGTTTCAATTCTCAACTCTCACATCAGTTATATTGATAAAAAAACTGTATTAATTATATATACAATAAATTAAATTCCAAAAAATAAAAAATTTGAATAGAGAAGCACATTAGTGCCTATCTTTTTGCTAGCAAATCCATAATCCAATTTGCCTCCAGTTTATTATCTTAAAAGCACAGCAGAAAAGACAGTTCATAAATTAATCTGTAATGACAGAGAAACCATAATTGATCTGCCAAGAATTAGGAAACAATTAAGGAAATGTCTACCCCCAAAATCAAGGGTGATTAATTGGGAAGAGATTCTAGGTGACTGGCTGGAGTTTGATTAAGGAATGCAAGAATGACAGTGACAGAATATGCTGTCAATATTTCACAAGCATCTAGCTGGGGGAAATCTTTACATAGTCTCTCTTACTCTCTGTATCTCTCAATATCTTAAAAAACCTTTTCTCCAATTTTCAGCATCACCATTATAATATGGACCTGACTACCACCATTCCAATACATCTATTCTGATAATTCGCATGGGTGTCACCTCTTATTAGCAACTTTTTTCCATTTAGTACTATTTAAAAAGAGAAACACAGCACACAACATTCATGTTATAGTTAGTTAAGTGCTTTAGAGCTTATTAGGATTCTGTTTGAATTCTGTTAAGCTTGTTGACAGCTGTATCAAACAACTGAGCTTCCAATGCAAGTATCCTACCCTCATAAATACTGTTCACTTTTGTTAATCAATGTAATGAGAATTATTCTCTCATTCCAGAATATTAGAACACACTCTAGATATATATATATATATATATATATATATATATATATATATCGATGGATAGATAGATAGATAGATATACACACACTTACATTTCTAACAATATGGGCAGTTGGGTATATTCAAAAACAACCTGTGAATTTTCAATAACAATCATCTTAATCTTATTTTGAAGTTTAAATTCACTAATATAGTGAATGGGCACCAAATTTAATGTCCAGCATCAATTTCCAACTTAAAACGCAAGATATTATAACATAACCAAGCTGTGAATATAGACTGTATAGTTGTTAATATCAGTTAGTATAGAAATTAATTGAAATATCATGTCAAAGTTACTGGTCAAAACTAGAAAGTCTAATGAGAGACACAAATCAGAAAACAAGAAAACGTCGTAAAAGGTTTACCTTGATATGCGCATATCACTGTTGATATCACTGAGGACTGTGGGTTCATAAAAAGTAAATCCAAGGCTATGTCTTTTACCCCCAATAATTACTTTTGCTCCCTTCAGATAAAAAGGATTTGAATAGTCAGAACTATTACCATTTGTTACTAGACCTACTTATCCATCTTGCTATATTTGCAAACAGAAAAATAAAGGAAAATGTACATTTAAAAAAAAAAACGTTTCAAATATAAGTTTCTCTGTTCAAGTATATATATATATATATATATATATATATATATATATATATCACGGCAATAGAAGAATGAAGAAAGGGTCAAGAAACCATTATAAAAGACCTTGATATAAAAGAAATTTCTGAAATTTTGATTTTTGATCAAGTTAACATAATAGTTTGATCAATGTAGCCAACCCCATCCTATGGAATAAGGCTCGCTGTTGCTCAAGCATACAATGCAGTAGAAAAAATGCATCAGAAAATTACACTATTAATAAACGTTAGCAAATCCCAAAAGGGATCATAGATGGCAAAATAGTTTGCATAATCAAAAAATTGTTTATTTGACTCCCTTAGATCCTTTATTTAGAATGCAAGAGATTGAATAGGATGTCATAATAGAGATTGACAACAAACCTTTGATGTAGCATCATGAATTAAGGACTCAACCTGTAAGGAAAAACGCAAAGCAAACCAAGAAGTTCCTATTAGTTGGAAGATACCCTGCAACAATGCAAAAAGAAAATGAAATACTAAGAGAAACACAAACCTTTTTGACAGCAGCTTCATTGATTAGAGGACCCTGTTTAGAGATGGATATGAAATGAGTTACACCATGACTCATTTTCTATCAATTTAGGAGAGGACTCTAAAGAGTAATGACACTCAAAACATATTATAATGGGAATATTGGAAAGGAAATATTTATCAAAAAGTACCTGAAGTTTATATGAATGATTACCTTGGAAAAACAGAGACGCAAGATAGGCAATATCCACAGGCAGTAGGTTCAAAACAAAAACAGAAACTAATATAAATTATTTAAAAAAAAAAAAGGGACCAATAACTACCTGTGCCACACCTTCACTAAAACCATCCCCAACTTTCATATTCTGAACAGCATCACATAAAGCATTTGCAAACTTCTCATATATACCTTCACAAAGAAACTTGGTTAAGTAAAAGAAAACAATGAATATTAAACAAATAATGTATCTAATTGCACATTTCACATTGGTGTGAAGTTCAAACAACCAATAGGACACAAACACTTCGGAGAAAAATCTCATAAGAACGTCATTGCAATGCCCTTTATTCGTTATCTTGTGCTCTCCTGCTTTCAATTATGAAATTTCATTTTTCAAAACACTACAAACTCCATATCATATAACGAGATCAAAACTAAATAAGAAACTGCTCACTGCAGTAGTCACAACCAATAAGCCTAATGACAAGGTTACAACAGGCTATGTAAGCATCCTGCAAAGATTCACAATGTCATCCTGATTATATCAGTAATACAGATACAAGAGCACTTTACATGAAACAGCTAGTGTGTGAATGTGACACATTCCGGAAACTCATACCATTTAGGAGAAGGAACTATTAGAAGAAAAAATAAACAAAGTATCAAATTCTCCTAAAACTATTCATAAATTCGGAACCATAAACATGTTATATTCAAATGAAAAAAATTTAAGAGATGGCAAATCAGATAAATACAATGTAATTGTAAAATTGATATTTTACTATCATTTTCATCTAACCTTCTTGCACAATAATTCTATTTGCACAAACACATGTTTGTCCACTGTTACGGAACTTTGCTGCAAGCTGCAATCAAATTAATGAAATATTATGATTAATAATATGATCAAAACAGAAGGGAAGGGAGAATCACAGCACGCCCCTTAACTATAAATTTTAGCAATTAACCCGAAAATTGGAAGCTTCTATCATTTTATGCAGCTTTGTTAGTTGTTACCATACCACCCCATGCTCGAATTGCCCAACCACAAATCGACCCATTGATTCTGATCAACAAAAGAATTCATGCACAGAAACCATAATCTCCAAAATTGCTGAAATTAAACTGGAAGTTTCTTCCGCCCCAAGTTGATGGAGTTCTGTGCATTTGGGGGGTGTGTGTGTGTGAGTGAGTGAGAGAGAGAAAGAGAGGGAGAGCACATATTAAAATCTCAAACATATGATTGATAAATATTAAATAATCATTAATTAAGATTACTTATCTAGGAAAAAAAATCACAATAGGCTACTGAAAGATAGTTTAATAAAATAACTTCACCAGTCCACCTCAGCAAGCTAGATAAGACCTGAAGCAAAAAATATTCATACACCTAAACTTCAGTAAATAACAGTCGCACAAAGAAAAATCTAAGTGAAGGTGATATATAATGTCTAAAAGAATACTAGCATGCATGGAACAAGTAATCCACTGCTAAAATTGCAACTGCTTAGCCCAGCAAGCCCCAGTCATCAAGCTAAGACCAATAATCATATAGGTAATTGGTGACACATGCAATCAAGTTTTCTGTTTCTCCATGAAATATGGAGTAGTTATTTTGATTTCAGAGTTTATTTTTTACCTAATTACACAGGCAACTGCCAAGTTGCATTTTCCCTGTGCAATTTAAGTTCCACATAGCTGAAGAAACCCCATATTCTTTTCTCAATCTAACACAAACTATCTAGGGCTCACCCACAACACAAAGAAACGAAAATACAGCACTAATTACTTGCATTTCTAATATTCATTTTGAGGCCACAGTAAGAATACAAGAATTATCCATTACTGTTAAGAGGCATCATTAAAAGGTCTTAGGCACTGCATAGATTAAGTTGTAAACAAATCAGACACAGTAAATCCATATAAAGCAATATCTTAAACAAAAACATCATTAAAGCCACCATGCATTCTTGTCCTTTCTAACTTACAGTTCCTTTTACTGCAACATCCAGGTCAGCATCATCAAAAACTATGCAAGGTGCATTGCCACCGAGTTCAAGAGATACCTGGAAGTTCAAAAGGCATATATATAATGGTAAAAAAATCCTTCTAAATATAAGATTTATGAATCCTGTATTTAAAGAAATTCATGACAGTATCTAAGCATACTTTTTTAACTGTTTCAGCTGAACCAGCCATCAATTTCTTCCCAACAGCTGTCGAGCCTGTGAATGTGATCTTCCTTACCTAAATAAGGTTGATAATTTCTTTTTCAGATGTTCAATTACATTCACAAGGTAATTGTTTCGTAAAATAACATGGTCACAGAACCTGTGGACTCGCAAGTAAAGCGTCCCCAATATCAGGAGCGTTTCCCATTACCACGTTCACAACACCCTATGTCATTAAATATCACAACCATTAAAATCATAAAAGAAGAGCCGGAAGGCGGGAAAAAAGAAACAGAGAAAAGGTCTGCAAACATGTAGCAACATAAGAGATAGGTAAACTGGAGACTTTGGGTTCATAGTTGGTGTAAGATTTACACAATATTGTGGAATAAACTAATGATGATTAAAACAATATGATGAGGACCAAGAATTGCGAGATCCCATGACAAGGGCAAGATCAAAAGAAGCACAAGAAGCATTGGATCATGAAGTGAATTACTTCCTTTCTCAGGCATTGGGTCAACATATAAACCTTGCCTTGAGTCCAAACACCAACCCGGAAGAAGAGTTCATATTACTCCAATTGATTCAAATGAGTGAAGAGCCAAAAGATTAATGAGTGACGAGCCTAGATGCCTCCAATGTTTTGAACATAACTTGAGTTCTCAATGTCCGTTTTAGGCGTTCTTTGATGCGTTTGAAAGCTCTAAAGATTTCCTACAAGTCGTATTTCTAGTCTCAAGTCCTAATTTTGCATCTATGATGATGAAAATGGGCCATGAAGTTCAGCACGAATTACATTTTTTTAGGATAAGAAATATGTAACCGAAGTCCCACATTGGAGAGAAAAAGGAGAGACACCACTTGTTGGCTATAAATAGTCATTCATTTGTCTTATGTACTCACCTTTGAATTAAATAAAAACTTTACACTTTTAAAAGTGTGTGAAAGGAAGTTCCTCTTGGGTTCTTGATTGGACCAAATATTGATTTTTATCAAAGGTTTCCATAATCTTTGTGGCGAATCCCCACGGGACTTATCACTTTTCATAAGGTATAGCGTCTTCTTCCATTTCTTGTCTTTCCCGCCTTTTTATTTTTATTCTATTTTCTTTAACATCTTGTTCATGTTAAATTCGTTATTTTTGCTCTGCACTTTTCTTCATATTGTCTTTATCTTTATCTCTCTTCGTCAAACACTTGGCGTGCACCTTTTTCTTATGTTTTAACAAGAAACCTTTTCAAGGACGACCCGTAAAAACAATGAACCCCGTATTGGTTCATATCACAATATGAAATTTCTCTTCACATGTATAATATGTACATTGTACAGTTCCAAAATATTACAGTAAAGCATTAAAATTACTAAAAGACACATTCAAAGAAACCAAAATAACTGCATATGTTCAAACATAGTTTTGACATAAACACGTAGTAGATTACATACTAAAATATCAGAATGAACTTTCTATAAACATCAAAACCAAGCTGTTGATGTACAATTGCCAAACTACAATGACAATATTTAATAAATTTAATTATTAAATTACAAAACATCACAACCAAAAATGATGGAAACTGTAAGCCAAATAGCAATGAACTTTCGTTGCAGTCATAAAAGTATGTTCAAGAAACTACCGGTGGTATTCCAGCTTGAATGGAGAGTTCTGCTGCAGCTAAAGCAGTGAGAGGCGTAAGTTCAGAGGGCTTTATGACCACTGTACAGCCACATGCAAGGGCTGGACCAACCTGATATATTAGAAAACAAATAATTCTTAAAACGATTGTTATTCCCCGACTCCTAAAAATACTTAAAGTGAAAATGGGTAAATTTAGGACAGTGAAGATTCAAAACTAAAGATACCTTTCGAGTAATCATAGCAAGGGGAAAGTTCCAAGGTGTAATTGCACCCACAACCCCTACAGGCTGCAAATCCCAAAGAGGTAAATAGGACACGTATATAAAAATTAGGATTATGATTTATGAAGACGAAATTGAATATTAAAATCAGTAAAATTATATTCTAGAGCTTTCAATATTGAAGGCAATTGAAACCATCATTTCTTGCAGCATTCACGCAGACTAAATCATTGGACATCAAAACAGAAATTTACTTTTCATTTGCTGAGGAAAGTGCCTCCTCAACATTCACAGGAATATATTATTCAATTACTCAAGATATAAATATGTAGCTACAATTCATTAGAACTTAATCTCATTTCTTTTAATATGACCTCAGATAAAAAATTCTGCAGTAATTGGACATTGCCATATTTTGGCTTTATTTAGTAGCCATGTTTCACATCAATGAAATTCAATTGCATATGAGTGCCATTTCCTATTTAACCAAGCTGTTCTTTTTTTCTTTTCTGGAAAATAGAGAGATGGAAAAGAGCTAAGCAATTAAATAAACAAGACAGCAATTCAATAAACTATAAAGCTCTCAATCCTATTATGTATCTGTTAAGAAGACACTCCCATAAAGAGACCATGACCCAAATACCAAATAGAGGCCATCAAAAGGATTATGTCCCATATCAGATTTAAGCTGAAAAGAATCCTTAAAGATATAGGCATTTCACATCAGCCAAATACACCATAGAGTTGCATAAATAGCAGAATCCCGTTATCCTATAAGCCTCACCCTTCGTAGTTCTGCCAAAGCCCCTGAAGCTAATAAAATAAAATATTCCAAGTTGCTGTAGAGCATTTTAAAGGCAAATCAAAAGTAGAAACTAATAATGTAGACTAACAAAGAAAGCAAATGCAAAATCATTGTAAATAATAGCAAGTTAGCAACAAACAAAGCAATCCCAAACTTCAATGCCATATAAAATATGTTGACCTTCCATGATAAGCTATATTGACCATTGTTGTAACCAATTCAAATCATCAAAAAACTAACATACTTAGACCACCAAAAGAAGATAAATTAAAGAATATGATTCAAGATAACATGCCAATCAAACAAACTATTCTTTTATTTTTGCCTCCTCTGATTCACTACTTTCCCTTATAGTAGTTTGAGTTTGATTTTCCATTATGCTATTAAACATCAACAACTACCATACTTGCGAGGCATGATTAGTAATTAACCTTACAAACATTCACATCACCTTGCAGAAATGCAAGTCATGTACACCAGTTGCAATAAACTTTAAGCTGTCAGATGGGAAAGAGTTATAGTTTAAAAATTATTTGATATGTTAAAACACAAACCTAATTCTTTGATATAATTTTTAATGTCAAAAATACCATACTCCACTTCTTTTAGTACATTATATTAGGTACAGACATCCCATCATAAAATTGATGTACTTTAGGTATAAAGTTATCCCAGAAAACTGCTGAAATAAAATTTTAAGATACAAAGTTTACCTGCTTTAGAACAAATAATCGCCGATCAGAAAAAGGTGCAGGAACTATATCCCCATATATACGTTTTGCCTCCTCAGCTGCAAACTCAATAAAGCCAGCCCCATAGATTATCTGCAAAATAGTCATTTACTTATATACTGCACCAATAACGAAATTCAACTGGGGAACATACATAAGAAAGAAAAGAAACAATAACTCTTCACCCGTTGTGTACCTCACCCACAGACTCTTTAAGAGGTTTCCCCTGCTCCAAGGTTATAAGCTGTGCAAGTTCTTCTTTATGTACCATTAGCAAATCATACCTTGAAAATTGAAGAGAAAATTAACAGGGTGTAACTATTATCAAGAGAAAATTACAAATCAGGCAACTTCCATGATATAACTATAAAATTTCCGTCTACCTTTGTTTTCAGCATCATAAATTTCCTCATAAATTAAAAGATCCAATTATATTAAACCTGTCTAATGCATTTAATTATCTTCCTTTCCATCTAAAATTTGCAGTTGCAAGGGTCTAATATTGTCAACACATGAATGTAATAGGAGTTCCACATAGCACTAGCAACAGTTGCAATTACAAGGAGTGACAGGTTTGCATATCAAATGAACAAAAACCATTTAGTGTTTAGTGATATAGTACAAAAACTCTGAATTGAATTGACACAAAGTGGTACTAATAAACAACAATGCTAGATAAGGCAGTATTTGTGGCTAAAATAAATTGAATTACATTAAAGTCAACGTAACAGTCCCAAAACATAAACAAATGCAAGTTAGAAAAAAAAGTCAAGTATTTTAAAAAAGGTGGGTCAATCACCAGAGAACAACTATACCATTTCCTCAGTAATTTGCTTCGTTCAGCAGCAGTGGTTTTGCTCCAAGCTACACAGGAAATTTTAGTCATTATAGTATTGTGAATAGTCTAACAATACAAATAACAAAAAATTTTAGTTAACTCATCTTTTGCACCAAAAAGGAATCGTGAACATTAATCCATCAGCAATGGGAAATTGTGAGTTAAAGGGTGTGATTAATACAATAGAACAAATCAACTACATTAATAACCACCACAGACTGAACATTGAAATATATCAATCCCTCACTTTATGCAAGTCATCCTAAAACATAATAAAAAAAATATAGAGGGGTTAATATTTCATTTCATCAAATATTACCTAAAACTTTGTCATCTGTCCATACTCTCTATAAAGTAGCAATTCTTTTAATGCTTAGTGCATTTAAGTATTTAACATCTACACCCAATTTCAATTGGAAGCTACCCCACTTTGGTTTAACAGAAGTTAATATTTTATTTTAAAGCAAGAGATGTTATTCTTGACAGGTTTGCAAGCTCATTAGAAAACAAAACAAAAAGAATGACCAGTCACCTGAGATAATTCATTTCTTACACCAAACTTGTTAGTTGTTATTGTTATTCAACATAACCATCACACTATGTGTACATCTTATGCAAATTTATCCCAGGCGTTATAAAAGAAACTTCAGAACCCAACTTATTTAATAATTATACAATAAAGGGTGTGTTTGGGTGATCACCTTAATTAGGTGCTTATTCATTGTTGGAAAAAGCCACCTAAATTGTGGTCACCCCTAGATAGAGGGGGTGTGTTGAAAGTCCCACGTAGCCATGGGCAAAAGGGGACATGTTGAAGTCCCACATCGACTAAAGATAGTGCCGAGATAAACTATATAAGTGGGGAGCAATCCTCACCTTATAAGTCAGTTTTGTGGGGTTGAGTTAGGTCCATTACTCGCTTTCTGACATTCATTAAGCTCTTATCACATGAGAGTTTATGTTATAAATTTGACCATAAAACTTATTGGAATAAGTTGAAAAGAGCTTATTTTGATAAATTTCATCAAGAAGCTTATTGAAATAAACTAAAAAGAGTTTATAAGAGTCATAAGTTCTTTATAGGCTCTTCCAAACACCCCCTAAGTATCTTAGGCAAAGGCTTATATTCAGTCATTTATGGAAATATATCTTAATCCTCTCCGGTACTTCTACTTCTACTCTAAAATAGCATCAAAGTCGGAAGCTTCTTACATCCATATGCATCATAGGCTGCAGATATTGCATCATTTGTCTCTCTTCCACCCATGCATGCAACATCTACAACAGATTCACCAGTTGCTGGATTACAAACCTGCCACGGCATTGAATATATAAGATACTTACACAACAGCACTATTAAAACAAAGAAATTTCTAGTGATAAAACAGGCTGCATCTTTAGACTATGATCATCAGCAGCATCAATAGACCATGAAGCAGCAAGTGCATGCTGCCCCTCTTCTATTGTACTTTGCTAAAAAAAACAATGGAAGAAGAAAAAGAGATCAAAAAACAGCAAGTATACCTTTATGGTTTTGCCATCATAAGCATCACTTCATTTCCCTGCAATAAGGCCCCGAGTCCTCAACAATCCAGAACTATTAAGCTGGGAAGCAATACTCTGCGCATCCGTGCTCATCTGCCATTCAAACAAACCCAACTCATGCACAAGTAACAAGAATATCCCAAATCTCGCATTTCTCTAATAATAATAAACACCCATTTTGCAGTCCCTGAAAGGCTTAGGTATCGTTAGGTTGGTCCTCTAATGATAACTACATCAAACTGGTCATTCAAATGTCAATTTTTACATCAAACCATTAACAATACTAATAAGAAATCACATTCAAGTCGTTCACACTTTAAACAAAGAATTAAAGGTTGTCTATAGTATCACTCAATCATGGATTGTCATATAAGTAAAAATTGTTGACTTTTACAATAATTACTTTAAAATTCATGTGAAGAGCAATTTACAAGGACTATATAGTTGAAAATTATTGAATGTTATAATGATTACTTTAAACACATGTGAAGGAGGTGATTTCTAACGACAGTGCAAAATTCGTGTTACATCAAACTTAAACTCTTAAACAAATGGGTGAAAAACATGTACACTATCACCAAACACCCAAAAAGCTCAAATGGGTCGTGGGGAATAGGCTAAAAGATCGAAACTTTGCACTCAATTTCAAACATTTAGACACAGTGGGGAAATGGCTATGTCAAAAAATGAAAAAGTGAAAAGACAGAAAGGGGCATGCCTTTCGAGTGAGGGGAGGAGAAGAGGGTTGCATCTGCATCTGCAACTGAACGGAGAGAAGATGATAAGGGCGATAGAGAAGTTTCGAGGATCGAAGTGCCATGCGGCAAAGGTTCAGTGCTGCCATTTGCGGTGGTGGTCGAAAAATTCCAGTGGCTTTGTTTACTTGTGCTTGATGAAGTGAATCAGCTAAGTGCCTGTGTCAATGTGCCGTAATGTACTTTAATTAGTAATTAGTAGTTAGTGACAATTAATAATATTTGGATGCATGATTAATGGCATAATCGCATGAGAAAAATGCTACAAATTGGGGTTAATTCGGATCACTGCGACCATTTGGGCTGATTCCTTCCCAGACAATAAATTTTTGCTTGATTATTAATAGTCCACGAATTATTTTAAAAAATAATATTAATCTTTTAAAATAATTTATAAACTAAATTCATAATTAAGTCATAAATTTTGGTCCATTCTTCCCAGTTCCCACGCCCAAATAAAATCATCAAACACGCTTTCCTAATTTAAAAAGGATAATCCGAAAATAAATTAAATTTCAAATTATCCTTTTTTTTCTAATACAAAAGGGTATTGAGTTATTTTTTTAATGCAACTATAAATGTCACAAAATTCTAGATAAGTTTAGGTAGCTTGATTAAGTCACAAGTTAAAAATTATAATTTTTTTTCATATAATTTTTTTAACATTAGTGTAAAAATATTCATCAATTTTATTGATAATTAATTTTTATCTAAAATTTTTTGATCACTTTTAATCGAATCTCTCTTCAATCCTATTTTTTTATTACAAAACTCATATACTAGACTTTCCTTAAGAGAATCTAGGACATATATATTGAACGAGTTTCCGGCTACCCAAAAGACCAAACACTTAACTCAAAAGTATGAGAGCGTAGTATATCATATTCATTTTGAGAACTCACAAATAAGCTAGTTGAATAGACCTACCCGATAGCCAAATGGTCGAGGGCCCCCTTTTTCACTAAATACAACAAAATAATGAAGACATCTTAGTCAGGGTTAAGGAAACAATTAAACATCGAAATCATGATTAAGATCAAATTACCTAAAAGGGTAATCATGCACAAAACCCATAAGTCCATGACTCATAAAGGTAGGTATAAATAAATGTGAGATTCTTGATATAAAAACATTATTCATTTTTATTTATTATTTAATCGGAGTAAAAATCGAGATCTTATGTTATGAACTATTTTTTTAAAACATAGTATAATTATAACTTGAAAAATTATTTCATCATTTCATACTCATTTACTAAAGTTTTGGCTTGAACCAATTATAAACTTAGTTAAAATATTGAGTCAACATCACTGGATTAAGAATTGACACACTGAGTCAATAGTTGACCTGCTGCATGATTTAGACTACATTAAAATCCATAAATAATAATTTTTTTATAAATAAATATTAAAAAATCAAATCATACCTTAAAAAATCTCAAAAAATAAATACAACACAGATTATACAATTTCACTAGTCCATTGTCAAGACATAAGTTGTAATTATAGAAATAACAAACTCTTCAAACAAAAGAAAGTCATTGATAAAATTTTAAAAAACAATAAAGTTCTAAACAAATAAAGTTCTTTACATACTAAATTTCAAACAACTACAAATAATGTATTCATGTCCAAGGAGTTAAAGTGATGTCATCAAATTCAGTGAGTTAATAATACAAAAATAGTTGTGAATTTGATTAATTTAAAAAATATTCTGTTATAAAAATACTATAAAATAATTATTTGCTAGGATTGATATAATCTAATTCGATAAGGTCTGAATTTTTTGCACAGCCCCTACATATAGATATGGTGAGATAATTTTTTACTAGCTACCTCACCTCATCAACTCTCCTGATTATGATGGAGACGACTAAAATAATACTAGTATGATATAATAAACATACAAATGAAAAATTTAAGAATATATAAAAAAAGTCTTATACCATAAAATAAATAAATAAATAAAATTATTTAAGCCTATTATAAAAAAGGTGTAAATGCCAATATAGGAATTTCCCCATCAAACACCTAACCTGAACACAAAATTAATTTTCAATTCAAAATCCATTATGAAATTAAGAACCGAAAATATAACCTCAAATTTAGAGGTGTTTAAAGCTGAATCAAACCTAATGTAAAATTAAAAACTGACCCAAAAAATCGAAAGTCACATAAAAATTGGTGGTCATTGCTTTAGTTTTCTTATTTTCCAAACCGCGTGGTTTAGTTTGCAATTTGACACATTAACACCGAACCAATTCACACTATGCCACCAACACCTGTAGAAACCATTGTTGTAATTAGTGTTTTGTTATGAATGTTTATTTTCTAAGTTTACATGGTTGAAAACAAGTATTATGATTTTTTTTATTTAAGTTTTGTTCAATTAATGATAAACTTTTTAAATATTTTATAATACTTATTAAAAAAATTCACACCGCAAAAACTGAACTAAATAAAATAAAAATTAATTTAGTTTAAATTTCATAAATAACTTTAAGTTAAACCAAATCACACAATATTTAATTATCTTGTTGGTTCGAACCAATTTTAAATTAAAACCGCCCCCAAACCGTATGAGTTACGCCCCTACTCAAATTATGAATAAAACGAATTCTGACAATTACAAACTCAAAATTGGTTACCAAACCATAGTGAATAACAAGTCTTTCAGTTGTCAAACAAAAACACAAATTTAACCAAAATACAGAGAGTTTAGTAAAATTATAATATTTAATGGAGATTATTTGAGAAAGTGTACTTTGTTAAGTTAATCTTGTTATTGCTAAAAAAAAGTGAATTTTGTTTAAAATAACAATAAAAAAGATATTTTTATTCACATCTCTTGCCCAAAACCAAAAGCAGCATAAACACAGTCTTGGGGTTTCCCCCCCATTATTTTCAACAACAAAAAAGAGATTTTTATTTCACATCTCATAGCCCAAAAGTAACCAAAAGCAGCAAAAACAAAAAGTGCGTAATTGCATTGGTGTAGTTTTGTTTGACTCTCTTTGTTGTTGGCACCTTCCAATTCTTCTAATCTTCTGCGTTTCTCTCTCTTTTCTTCTTCATTTCCACAGCAAAGGTAGAGAGAGAGAGAGAGAGAGAGAGAGGGAAAAAACCTAACACAATGGCGTCTTCGAGCGCAGCTGGTGCTGGATCCACCGATCCCACAGCTGCCAGAAGAAACACCAAGCGACCCAAGTGTATTGCTCTCTCAATCTCTCTGATCTCTCGTGGTTTTTCGACTTTTGAGCTCAATTTTCAGTGACCCATTTGTCTTTTTTGTTGAATTTTTTGGTTTGTGGTGGAAATTTCGTATTTTTTATATTTGGGTTTAATTGAGTTCATGTTAGGAAGAAAATGTTTTTTTTGGGTTTGTTGAGGTTTTTCTGTGTTAGGATTAAGGCCTGATAATGCCTGGGTACAGGTGTCCTTGTTGGAGTTCTATTTCATATAGATATGACACTTTGTAAAGCTAAAAATCCACTTTTTATTTATTATTTAATTTGAACTTTTTAGAGTTAGTAGTGGTGTTAAAAAAGCTTCCGATGTACATGTTGGTTGTTTGTAGACCTAAATGGAAGAGTTCAATGCTGTTGGATTGTGTGTGCTGATTTTAGATTGTGATTCTCTACTGTTTTGAAGTGAATTGCATCAATTTGGACGTTTGATTAATTTTATTAAATGATAAATTTATCTTATAGTATAATTTAATTTGACTAATTTTAATGGTGGGATTGTGAACTGCACACCCTGCAGATTTGAAATGAACTGTAGGGGATCTCATTTGGCTGATTTGACAACGCTTTTGTTCCTCTTTTTTTGGGTGCCCACTGAATACTGAGCTGACAAGAGTTCTCTTTGAAAATTTAACGCCTTTCAGATTCAAAGTTTACTCAGCAAGAACTTCCAGCGTGTAAGCCGATTCTCACGCCACGAGCGGTAACACTACCTACTACTGTTTTTGTAATACGTTGCATTGTTTCTCATGATTATATGTGTACCTCAATGCATCTTTGTGTCCTTATTTATATGGTGGTATAGCTTGTACTTAATACGTTTTTCCGTGCAGGTTATTTCGGCATTCTTGCTTGTCAGCATTGTATTCGTTCCTATTGGAGTTGCTTCACTAATTGCTTCAAGGAAGGTAATGTTGAGTGCTATAATGTGTTGAATTTATGCTTACAGTTGTCTATAATGCTGAGCACAACTTTCACTTTCTTGTATGTATCAGGTTGTTGAAATTGTTTCTAGGTATGAATCATCATGCATACCACATGGTGTTACTGACAAGGTAGCATACATTCAGAGTCCTGCAGATAAAACATGCCACATATCACTACTTGTAAGTTTCCTTGACACCTTTTTATCTATTTCGTTTTACTGTCATCTTTCTATTAACTCAGTTCCCATGATTGATGATAAATGGAGGTCAAATCGAGGCAATTTTTTCTTTTCTTAAACTTTTCTCTTTTGAAAAGGTGCACAAGCATATGAAGTCGCCTATTTATGTCTACTATCAGCTTGACAACTTCTACCAGAATCATCGCCGGTATGTAATAACCCTTTTTCTCATGAATCTTACATTCTTTTCTGTTGTTTTAACTCCACATTTACGAAGTGAGGAAAATGTGTGGTTTTAAGAAACAGCAATCTCCTGTTCCTTTCTTCAGTGGTTCTTGACAATTATTGGAAGGGAAAACTGCCCAGAAACTGATGCTTTTACTCCTTTTGTTTACAAAGCATCTTTCAAGATTGTTCTCATAACTCTTTTAACAGTCTAATGAAATTTTATACACCTAATGTAAAACTAATTTTCCAGTTTTACTCTATAGTCTATGTTTGAAGAACAGAAACATAGAGAAAGGCAGAAAAACACCGTGTGTCTAGAGACCTCACGAGTGCCAATTTATATAGTGTTATTTCATTGATTACAAATAAATAGAGGGGATAACGTTTCCTCTAAATCAGAGATACAGTTTCCATATAACATTAAATGGAAAGTTATTGCTTGATATTCAACACTCCCCCTCAAGTTGGAGCATATAAATCATATGCACCAAGCTTGTTACATATGTACTTAACCTGTGGACCCCTCACGAATTTGGTAAACACATCTGCCAATTGATCACAAGAATGAACGAATCTAGTGATGTTGTCACTTGACTTGATTTTATGTCGAATAAAATGACAGTCCACTTCAATGTGCTGGTCCTTTCATGAAAAACAGGATTTGATGCAATATGTAGAGCTGCCTGATTATCACAAACCAGGGTCATTTGTGCAGCTTCTTCAAACTTGAGCTCTCTAATAAGTTGCTTCAACCAAATCAGCTCACATGTTGCTAGAGCCATTGCTCTATATTCAGCTTTAGCAGTGTTGTTAAAACGTCGTTCTAACTCGGTTAAAACATGCGTTTTAACGTTTTTGCCCCAAAAAACGTGTTAAAACGGCTGTTAAAACGCAAAATGAGTCGACTCGGTTGAAATGGCGAGTCAGCTCGGTAAACTCGGTTGACTCGGCAAGTTTACGAGTTGACTCAGTTTTAAAAAAAGGGGGGTTTTAAACGCTTAGATAGGGATTTTTACATGTCTCGACAGTGCTGAGTTCTCCCTGCCCTGGTGCGGCGCGCTGCTCTTCTTCCTCTCGTGCGCTGTCATCTGATTCTCGTGCTTCGCCGTCTGCTGCTTGGTCTTCCTGGGTGCGCGGTGCTGCTTCGTCTGCTGCATGGTCTTTAGTGGTGCACTGGTGCTGGACTCGTCTGCTGTTTGGTGGTGCTGCATCTTCATCAATCATCATCAGCTAATATCTTAGTTGTTGAAGGGGTTGCATCTTCCGTCGTCTTCCTCTTCCTTTTCTTTTATTCCGTTGTTGAAGGGGCTGCATCTAGTTTATTGTTCATCACTCATCAGGTAATTGGTGGCACTGCTGTGAGTGAATACGAAAAGGAAGAAGCTGTGTGCTTATGTATTTGGGCCAGACAAGTTGCTTTTTGCACCCCTGTTCTTTCTTTCTGCAGTTTTCGTATTTTTTTGGGACTTATTTTAGTATGTAATAAACTCTTCCGTTTCGTTTACGTTTTTACGTTTTTACGTTTTTACTCACCCTCACTGTTTCTGCGTTGACACTACGTTTTAACAACATTGGGCTTTAGCACTAGATCTCGCCACCACATTTTGCTTCTTACTCAATGTTGTCAAGATCGCGCGCAAAATCGTAAACTCGTAGGATCTTGCGATTTCCAGAGGCGTCCATGAGCTAAATCGGAGGCATGATCGTCAGCTTTGCGGATCGTTGGCAGATAGCGCAGTAGCTCACGATTTGGACTGATCGACGATCCGTGTCGATCCCAGCTGAAGAGAAAAAAAAAATTGCTTAGCAGGTCGGGTTCGTCTGAACCCGATTTGAATCTTACCTTTTAGATCGATTAGGGCTCGAGAATTGGAACTCATAATAACTCAAAAGCTCTCCTATGCGGTCTGCGGCGCCTCTTTCGTTCATCATCGTCATCGCTGCTCTTCGCCGCTGCTCAACGTTGCGCCGCTCGTCGTTGCGCTGCTGGTCGCTGCCGCTGCTCGTCGCTGGTGGTCGCTGCTCGTCGCCGTTCGGTCATGGACTGTTGGTGCGTGGTGTGATTTCCTTCTTCAGTTCTTTGTTTTTTTTTTCAATTTCATCCTCTCATTCCTCTGCCTCTCTGCAAGTCTGCTGTGCCCTCTTTGTATTGTTTTCTAATTGCTTTTAAAATATAATTATAATATACTGAATACTGATGATTAAAAATTATTTTTTTTTAAATATAAATATAATAATATTAGTACCACTTCCTTCTCTGTTTAGTATTTTGGGCTAGATATGGGCCAGAACAACAATTTTACTTTTTGAACCCCTTTTATTGCTTTATGTAATTTTTTATTGTGCTGTTTTGATTTCGGTAATTTTACATATACACGTAACTCTTACAATCTGAGTTACGATCCTCGAGTTACGATCTTTTACCCCCCCTTCCGATCCTCTTCCGGTCCTCGAGTTTGACAACATTGTTCTTACTCGTCCTAGATATGAGATTCCCTCCTATCATTACACAATACCCGGAAGTGGATCGTCTATCACTAGGAGACCCAACCCAATCAGCATCTGAGTATCCAACAATTCGTGTATGACCTCTGTCCTCATAGATAAGTCCTTTTCCAGGAGCACCTTAGATGTATTTCAAGATCTGTATAATTGCATCCCAATGGTCCTTGCAGGAAGAATTCAAGAACTAACTCATTACACTGACTGCAAATGCTATGTCAAGACGTGTGACTGTGAGATAGTTTAGTTTCCCAACTAACCTTCGGTATCTTCCTGTGTCAGCAAAGGGCTCCCCCTAATCGGGTATCAATTTGACACTAGGGTCCATAGGAGTGTCTACAGGCTTAGCATTCATGAGGCCAGTTTCTTCCAGGATGTCAAGATCATACTTCCTCTGGGAGATCACTACACCATCCTTGGCCTGAGCAACTTCTATGCCTAAGAAATACCGTAGTTTCCCAAGGTCCTTAGTCTAGAATTGACGAGAAAGGTATTGCTTTTTGCTTCAATTGTGCTATGGCATGTTGGTCTCCTCCAGTGATAGCAATGCCACCTACATACACAACGAGGTAGATACATCTTTGTGGTGGTGAATGGCGATAGAAAACTGAGTGGTCATCTTCACTACAAACCAACCCAAACTGTTGTAGAATAGTACAAATTCTGGCAAACCATGCTCTCGGAGACTGTTTAAGTTTGTAGAGGGATTTGTGAAGTCGGCAAACCATGGTAGAGGATCCCCCTGGGCAACAAAACCAGGTGGTTGCTCCATGCAAACTTCCTCCTCAAGATCTCCATGCAGAAAAACATTTTTAATATCATGTTAGTCTGACAAATGCTGATAAAAAAAAAATGTTAGTCTGACAGAGTCCATCTTGGCCACAAGTGAGAATGTGTCATAATAGTCTTGTCCAAATGCTTGAGTGTAGCCTTTTGCCGCCAATTAGGCTTTAAACGATCAATCTTGCCATCGGGTCCAACTTTAAGTTTAAGGTTGTATAACCAACAAATCCAACTGGGGTCTTTCCAGAGGGGAGAGGAACTAGATCCCAGGTACCATTGCTCTGGAGAGCACACATCTCGTCAATCACTGCCTGTCTCCATTCTGGGTGGGATAAAGCTTCACCTGTAGAGTGAGGAATAGACACAGAGGACATAGAAGAAAGGCAAGTATAAACTGGAGGAGAAAGATGATGATAACTCAAAGTAACATAATGAGGAGATGGGTATGTGTGGAACATGTACCTGTCCAAAGAGCAATAGGTATGTCAAGGTTAGATGGAGGGCCAAAATCCGGTATTGGAGTCGGGGAAGAGTCAATCATGGTCTTAGTCTCAACTGTAGGAGTAGGTATAGGTGCCACTAGTGGTCGAGGACGTCTATGATACACCTCAAATGGCCAGTGCTGAGGAGGTTGCTCAGATGAGTCTTCCTGTGACACAAAGGGAAGAGGATCAATAAAAGTATGTCCAAAAGGGATGGATTGCTCAATATCACTGGAAGTAGAAACAAACTCAAAGTATGGCACTGACTCAAAGAAAGACACATCAGTATAGATGTAATAGCTATTGAGTGTAGGAGAAAAACACCTATATCCTTTTTGGGACCGATGATAGCCTAAGAAGACACACTTGATGGACCTAGCCGATAGTTTGTCAAGACTAGGCGACAGATATGAACAAAACAAGTAGAATCAAATACACGAGGAGAGATAGGATGTAGAGGAGATTGTGGAAACAAAATAGAATGAGGAATTTGATCTTTGAGGACAGTTGATGGCATACGATTGATACAATTGAGGACAGTTTGAAGAACAGAAATATAGAGAAAGGAAAAAAAACATTGTGTGTCTAGAGACCTCACGAATGCCATTTTATATAGTGTTCTTGCATTGATTACTAATAAATAAAGGGTATAACGTTTCCTCTAAATCAAAGATACAGTTTTCATATAACATGGAAAGATTATTGCTTGATATTCAACAGTCTATATCATAGTAGGTAAATCCTGGATAGCAGACATTTTGGGGAGGGGGAGGGGTTCAGGGATTTTTATAGCACTGCTATGTTCTCATGATCTCATCCATGAAGATGTGACTTTATACAAGTTCATATGAGTTTGCATTTGGTCCCACAGGAGGTGAAGTTTAACTACCATGTGTGCAGGAGCACTAGGTCCCACAGATCTAAGTATCTAACATAACTTCCCTTGGAGGAAATTGCCTAATTAGAGGGATAAAAGGACAGGAGGAAAAGGGATTGTGTGAATTGAAGAATCTGAATCACCTCTCTTAGTCTTTCCTTTCTTCTTTGTGGAATCTGTCTTCCTCCTCTCTTTGGACTTTGCTTCTCTCTGTGCATTCCTTGTTACTTCTTAATACTTCTAAATTGGCTCAGTTTCTATGGGATTTATCTGTATTCACACAAACTAATTTCATAGTGAGATCAGGCTGCATAATCTAGTTAT
This sequence comes from Glycine tomentella, assembly GCA_007407185.1. NCBI lineage: Eukaryota > Viridiplantae > Streptophyta > Magnoliopsida > Fabales > Fabaceae > Glycine > Glycine tomentella. The sequence goes on from PYAF01002896.1 coordinate 1,139,189, forward strand.
ATTTATCTCTGGTTGTTGTTTTTTAGTTTGTATAAGCCTCATTACACCATAAAATCCTTTTAAAGTAAAAAATGGTGTAGAATTGCCAAGTCCTCCCTAAAAAATGGGGGCAATTAGAGTAGCGGCGCTAAAGCCGAGATTGGCTGCAATCGTAGCCATGATCTGCATAAAAAACACCATGTGATGGTGAACTTGTGGCAGCCAGAGGCTGTTACACTGCACAATGCCTCTATAGTGACCCAATTTGCAGCTGTTAATTATTCTGCTATATATTCTGTCATAAGTCTTTAATATTTAATGTCTGGCAAACAGTTACATGCCATTTATCTTAATTACTTAAAAAATTAAACATTGCCATGCTTTAAATCCTTTCTTGAGATCATTGTATCTAGCATTGCTTATTACTGGCACCTCAACTTGTTTTTGGCTATTTACTATGTGGCAAGTCACTCTAAAAAATTGTAGGGGTGGCATTTTTGTGCTTGTAAAATTGTAATTCGTGTAGATTTTTACTTCATAGTAATAGAATAGTAGTTTCAGTACAGTCAGAACATATTAATTCAGAGCTGTCTCTGTTTACTCTTGGTGATACGTACAAGTTCGTATGTACATAATAAAGTTAAAATGGAAAAAAAGGCAGAAAATAAATTATTTGAGCACTGGCACGAAGTTCATTTACAAGTTAGCATCTAAATTGGATTTTTTTTTTTAAGGCAACAAAGCTATTATTATGCACATTTAAAGTTGTAACTATGATTCTGTTATCTAACTTCTAGAACTGTAGGGAATTGTTGCAGATAACATATTACTATTTATGAGATGTAATTTATAGAGACTTCCACACATCTGATTTTCTTTTTTTTTGTGTGTGTATTGATCTTATACTTATAGTAATTTATCACTTCAATGTCTTCAAGTGATTTTTTTTCCAACTGTTTTCAGTCTTAATATATTTATTATAATGGATTTTGTTGTGTATGATTGGTTATTTTCTTACAATCATGGCAATTTTGTATAATTTTAGATATGTTAAAAGCCGAAGTGATGAGCAATTGCGGGATCATAGGGAAGAGAACTCAACAAGTGCTTGTAAGCCTGAAGATATAGCCAATGGAAAGGCAATTGTACCTTGTGGTCTTATAGCTTGGAGTTTATTCAATGACACATACAGCTTCTCCCGTGACAACAAGAATTTGACTGTTAACAAGAATGGCATCTCCTGGAAGAGTGATAGAGAGCACAAATTTGGAAAAGATGTTTTCCCCAAAAACTTCCGGAGTAGTGCTATTATAGGTGGTGCAACTCTCAATGTATCCATACCAGTGAGTATTTACATGAGATTTTGTTTTAATTGGACTATTGGATTAAATTTCTATCCAAGTATAATTATTTTTCTTCACAAAGTTCAGCAATGTAATTAAATGCTGTTGTGATCAGTGCAGTCTTAATTTAGCCTTTGTTTACCCTTGCATGGGCTTTTGTGTTAAGCTTGCATCTTTTGGTTTATTTATTGTTGTTGCTGCTGCTGTTAGTACTTCTATTGGCAGTTTGGTACTCATATTGTACATATAGTAATGACTTTTCGCATGGAAAATAATTCCACTGTTCCACATACCTCATTTTCAACTTTTCAATTACTTCAGATATATTTTTTGTTCATCTTATGATTAGTCAAGTATTCACAGTCTAGTTTTCATCAATGGGATATATTGCTCACTTTTTTTTAAATGATTTATGGAACAGTTGAGTAAGCAGGAGGATCTTATTGTCTGGATGCGAACTGCTGCTTTGCCAACTTTTAGGAAGTTGTATGGAAAGATAGAGATGGATCTGAATGAAGGTGATAACATAACTGTAACACTGCAAAATAACTACAACACGTACAGTTTTAATGGCAAGAAAAAGCTTGTTCTGTCAACTACTAGCTGGCTTGGTGGGAAGAATGACTTCCTTGGCATTGCCTATCTCACTGTTGGAGGATTGTGCTTCTTTTTGGCATTGGCTTTTACCATTGTATATTTTGTCAAGCCAAGGTAAATACTTTAAATCCTTCGTTGCTTTATGGTTAAGACCATGAAAGTTCCTTTCACAGCAAGGAAATTCATGAGGCGCCTTGCATGGGCTTACTGCTTATTTATTACTTATTTGTTTGACCAAAAATGGGGTTGGATGCATTTATTTGTTTTACACATTAGCAAATGGAACTTAAATTTCTATTTGTGACTTGTTACCAGCAAAGTTGGCACACACACAGCGTGCCATCAGACCTAGACTAATTGGAGTATTAGGCCTGAGCGTTTATTTCCTAACCCCTTCTCCCTTTTTAACTCTGAAATCTGCATTGACTATATAGTCAATTTGATTAAAACCTAAATAATATTTGTGACTTGTGTCCAGTGTGTTGCGAATTCTATCTATTAGAAAATCTTGTCTGCTATGAGAGTTTTCTTCCTCCTGCATAGTAAAAATGATATTATTTCCTAATGGGACTACCAAGTTTGTCAAAAAAAAGAGAAGCTCCCTTTAGTGTTATTCAAGGTATATAATTCAGAGATTAATGATTAAAAAGCCATGTTTAGAACTTGTATAGGAAAAAAGGTTGAGGTTGTTTTAGATGCGATGACAAAATTGTTACACATGATCATGTTTTTGACCAATGTCCATCTATTTCTTTGTTGTTGTCCACTGTACAATTTAAAATTCATATCTGTTCGATTGTGTAAAGTAGTTTAGGATCTGTTTGTTCTAATCTCTTTTTGAATTGAAATATATGTTTAAAAATTTATAATAATTATGATTTAAAAAAAAGAAGCAAAAATCTCAAAAAAGAAATTTTGTTTTAATCCTTTACTCAGAAAAAAGGATTAAAAAAATCATTTTCCCAGAAGTCAAAAGTAGCAGTTTCTGGAGATTAAAAAAAGCTAAAAACAGCAGTTTCATATAATCACCTTTTTTTAAAGCTTAAACAAATTGCCCCTTGTTGGATAATTAAAATTTATTCATACATCAACAGCCACTTGAAGTGGCAAATTTGAATTATTATTGTTAATTCCTAACCTATCTTTCAATCTGTCTTTGTAGGCAACTTGGAGATCCCTCATATTTGTCATGGAATAGGAATCCAGGAGGGCACTGACCAAAGAAACTCACTATGCTTGTTGGTTATTTCCATGATTATAGGCCTTGGGTATTCTACAGATGTGGGTGTAGTTTTGTACATTAATGTTAACCCAATTACTAGTAGTACTTGTGAATTTAGGTGTTCTTATCCCCCCTCTCCCCAACACAAGAAAATCAAAACACTTTTTTTTTTTCCTTCTTTTTCTGTGTTATGCATCAGAAATAAAATATGTTGTATGTTCTGATAATATATAGTGTCCCAATATATTTTCTAGTTGCATTTCATCAACCTGGAGAAAATAGTTCCTTGGTTTTGGTTAGCTTTTGCTGAGCTAAAATAGGTGAAATGCCCCTTCAACGTTTGCAATTGCATGTTCCCCTTCATGAAGCTGGTTTATTAGGAGAGGTTAAATTTTAATTTTTAGGAGAAAAACAATTTATTCCATGAAAATTATCTTGAAACGCCTGGTGCTTTATCTCTACATCAATGCCATCAGTCAGTCTAACTGGCATCATTTTTATTTTTTTTTGGATAATCAAATATGGTAATTGTTCTGTTTTTTGATTTTTTTTTACCTAGTGAGAGGGGTACCTGGAAAATTGTACGATGTATCTTCTCTTTTTTGTAAGAACAAAAATAACGTTGTTTAAGATGAACAAAATTAAATGAGCCATGTTACATAAATGTCATAAAATTTATTTTCTTGTAAACTTGTTGAAAAAGTTAAAAAATTATTTTAATAAACAAATCATGCTAAAATATTATTAAAACAAAATTTAAAAACATTAAAGTAATAATTATTTTCAAAGAATTCCTGTAAATTTTGTATAAAGTATTTTAAACGATGTCTTAACGTAATACTTTAACTTCAGTTATATTAATTATTAATAAAGTTACCTTTAAAATTATTGTGACCAATCGTCTCATTTTTTCTTTTCAAAATCATCCTAAAAATTATTGTAACGCATCATCTTTCCCAAGTAGTACAAGAGGGATAAATGATATTTTACTATTAATATATACTATTTGTTATTTATTGATTACAAAAAATTATAAAATAATTAAAAGTATTTTAGTAAATAATATAATTAATACAAGAGATAATTTAGAGTGAATGTTATAAAAAGAACCAAGCAAATTTCTCACAAGTTCTTATATATTCCTATATAAAACGAAAAATATAGAACATTTTAAAGTATTAGTTAACAATATTAA
>PYAF01002896.1:1143624-1162831 GCA_007407185.1 Glycine tomentella
CTTAAATATTCAATAAACATTATTATTTTATATTTCAAATAAAAACTTTTTATTTATTCTTTAATTAGTATTCTATGAAGAATAGTATTGTAAGTACAGTCTCTGGTATATTCCTTTTAACACATTATTATTAGTTAAAAATTTCAAAATTATTAGTGTCAATCATTAAATAATAAACAAGACTTATCAAGTTTTTACATTTTCTTAATAAATTTAAATTAATAAAATATAATATATTTAAAAAGAATTTTGACATTGGTTGGTAGAATTTATTTTTCCTAATTTATTGAAGAAAAATGCTGACAAGTTCCTTATTATTAGCACACTGGATAAAATATTTAAAGTGGATTTTTTTTTATTAAAACACACTATAATGTAATTTTCAATGCAACTCCAAATTAATCTTCAACAAAAACTTTCTACCCTCTTTATTTAAAAAAGTTAGCAATTGTAGAACATTAATGTCATAAAGATCCAAAGAAATATTCGCTGAATTCGTTACATCGTCAATAGTGTCGTGTACCTGTGGACTGTAGTATATAGTACACCTGTGTTGTTGTTTTGTTGATCACACTCATTCTTCTATTTCCTCTGTTCATAAAATTATTAATTATATTAATATTACTATTATACTACACACTACCCAACACAATCACTTGCACTTCACTTTGTTGCACACTTGCACTTGTCCCCACTCTGGTGTTTGCAACAGCAGCAACACCATTTTCTTTCACTCACTGGATGATGCCAATTGCCATGTCTCTCTCACACCTCACCACTCCTCTCTGCTGCACTTCTTCAACTTCAGGTCCTTTTCATCTTTGTTTCTTTCTGTGTTCCAAAAGGGCTATACAGATTTTCACTTTTTTAAATGGAATCATTTTTCTTTCTCTCTTTTCATTCTTCATTTCATGAGTTTGGTGAAGCTGCTGCATTTAGCAAGTTTTGGAATTTGCAGTGGCAAACTTTCTCTAATGTGGTTCTAGATCCAGATTGGGGTGTTTATTGCTTGCTTGATTATTTTGTTTGTGTTCTTCAGTATATAAAAGGGCAAATGTTTATATAAACAGAAGGGTGAAAAAAATGTAAATTTCTATGTTTACTGTAAATCTGTCTACATACTTAACTGACAATTGGGATATGACAAAACCTAAAGGATTTTACCTTGTATTGATTTCTTACTGCTTATAACAAGTTGCAGAATCTATTGTTGGGAAATAGTAAATCCAAATTAAATATTTGATTTGATGTTATTCTCATCTTTAATTTTATTTCAATGTTGGATTGCTATGCACATCTCCTTATAATACTCCCAGGAAGGTCTGATATGATTTCCTTTTTAACAGATTCTTTGCTGACCGCGTCATATGTGAAGAAGAAAATGAACAGTACAGCCTTGGTATGACATGCATATGCCTTTTATTTTTTGGTTTGCAGACATGCATGTGCTGATCTTATACACACATAGATAGATACAGATATATAGAGATATTGTAAGCAAGGTTTTAAATTGCAGCCACAATTGTGGTTGTAGTTTCATCACAAATCTTGATATTACGGAAACTAGCAGCTGCAATTGTAGTTGTGAGGGAGTCACGACGACTCTGAAAGCCTTGACATTGCGGCCACAACAGTTGTGGACCGTTTTTTAAACCTTGAGGGAATAAATTGTGTTTTATTGCTTGCAGTGCCATGAGGCCTCCAAAGAAAGAATCAGGAAATTGTTTAACAAGGTTGAACTTTCTGTTTCTTCATACGATACCGCTTGGGTGGCAATGATTCCCTCTCCGGCTTCTCCTCATACTCCATTTTTCCCTCAGTGCTTAAATTGGTTGTTGTATAATCAACTCTTAGATGGTTCCTGGGGTCTTCCAGATCGCCATCCATTATTGATGAATGATGCTCTCTTGTCTACCTTAGCAAGCATCCTTGCATTAAAGCAATGGGGTGTTGGTGAAGATCAAATTAATAGGGGTACTTTACTCTTCTCCAAACTATTGCTTTCTCTGGTGTTACATAAATAAAACTTTACTAATATTCCTTCAGGTCTTCGTTTTATTCAATCAAACATTACTTCAATTAATGATGAGAAGCAACACACTCCCATAGGATTTGGTATAATTTTTCCTTCTATGATTGAATATGCACAAAATTTGGGCATTAACCTCCCAATTGGAGCTACAAACTTGGAAGCAATGATCCAGAAGAGAGAAATAGAGCTCCACAGGTAGCATTTTGGGTTCTATCTTGTATATATTTCAAGTTTTTCCTGTCTTCGAAGTATTTCTGAACTTTGGGTTCCTTTTTCCGACTTCGTGGTGCCAAGAATTTAGTAGAGAAATCTTATTTTTCATTTCGCTTAAATTGCCCAAGCTGACCTCTTTCTGGTGCATGTCTTTATAGAGGTAGTCAAAGCAATTCAGATGGGAGGAGAGCATATCTAGCATATGTTTCAGAAGGAATGCTGGAATCACAAGACTGGAAATCAATCATGAAATATCAAAGAAAGAATGGATCGTTGTTTAACTCGCCTGCTACAACAGCAGCTGTTTTTCAGCGCCATAAGAATGCTGAATGTCTTGGTTACCTCCAATCTGTATTAGAAAAGTTTGAAAATGCAGGTATGTTTCCATAATTATATTTAATTTTACTTACTATTTTTGTAGATTAATTGGCCTTTCTTTTTGCTTTGAAAATACAATCAGTTCCGACAACTTATCCTCTGGATATATATGCCCGTCTCTGTATGATTGATAGTCTTGAAAGGTTGGGTATTAATCATCACTTCAAAGAGGAAATTCGAAGTGTATTGGATGAAATATTCAGGTAATAATCCATTTGAGGTGAATACACCTGTTTATGTAAAATATTAACATTATGTCAGTAAATGGAGAAGTTGGAAAGAAATTATAAAAGTATGTTTGAAAATATAGAGATACCACTCTATTTAAAATATTCAGCACCCTTTGATAGCAAGTTTCAAAACATCTATTTAAAATATTCAGCACCCTTTGATAGCAAGTTTCAAAACACTCAAACATTTGTCAAAGCATAAATACTTATCATTTTCATCCATTGAATCCCTCTGTATATATAATTTGCGGAAAAAAACAGATATTGGATGCAAGGAGTGGAAGATATATTCTTAGACCCCACCACCTGTGCAATGGCATTTCGTATGTTGCGTCTCAATGGCTATGATGTATCTTCAGGTTGGATTGTTTGAAACATTTAAGTAGGTAAGAGTTTTGCTTTTTAGATCAAGGCCAAAGAAGCTAATCTGTACATTGTCTTTGCAGATCCATTTTATCAATATTCTGAAGATAAATTTGCTGAATCCTTGAAAGGGTACTTGAAGGATGTTGGTGCTGTTATAGAGCTATATAGGGCTTCACAAGCCATTATACATCCCGATGAATCAATTTTGGTGAGACAAAGTTTGTGGACAAAACATCTTCTGAAGCAGGAATCCTCCCCTTACAGATTATATGCTGATAAACTTCGTAGTTATGTTGACCTAGAGGTAGTTTCTTGTCTTAATCTTTCAAAAACTTTAGTTACATAGTTTTTTAAAATCTTATAATCCTTCCTGAAAGCTGCAAGGTTTTTTGTATTTTAGGTCAAGGATGTTCTTAATTTTCCATATCATGCAAATTTGGAGCGATTGTTTAACAGGAGATCAATGGAGCATTACAATACAGTAGAAACAAGAATTTTAAAAGCATCATATAGGTTGGCCTCTGCTAGTTTGTTTCCCTTCTTTCGAGTTCTCTTTTTCTTCCTTTCTCTTGAGATCAAATTCTTGATTGTTAGTATGGTCCAGATCTTGCAATCTTGCAAACCAAGAAATTCTAAAGCTAGCAGTAGAAGACTTCAATATCTGCCAATCGATACACATTGAAGAGTTGAAACAGCTTTCAAGGTATATATATCTTTCTTTTCTTCTCATTCTAAATTTTCAAAGATATACATTTGGGTTCTTTTGTTCATGCTACTACTTATGCTGGGTTTTTTAGAAACTTCATTCAAATATGTATCATAAAGATAGTATCCAACTCATATTTCAACTGAGGAACATAATTTTGTTAAACTCAAATGTATGAACGCACAAACTAGGACAGTTTTATTGAAAGAATTCTGGAGCTGAAGCAGAATTTGTAGGACAGAATACTAAGACAGGCAAAAGCCCTAACTAGGAGTCTCCTCCTTCAGACCAACTTCAGCAAATTAACACACAATAAATCAGAAAACTGTCACTTAAGAAACACACATAACTGCCACACAACACATCAGATAATGATAGAAACTGGTTCAGGTTGAGCACACAAATAAATACTGTTATTGATGAACAGAAAGAATGCCCTATTTCCTTGGATATTCAAGAGATCCAGGATTCTCCCTAACCACAATACTAACTCTCCAATTGACTTACTACTCCTCTCAACCCCTCTTCCTATTTATAGGAAACATGTTATATTTTTCTAATTATTCCAGCCCTCAACTAACTAACTCCAATTATTCCAGCCCTCAACTAACTAACTAACTCCAATTGTTCTATTATCTAACTAACTAATGGGTGTCTATCATATAACTTTATTAATTCTTTATGTTTGAACGTGCATCAGTAGCCTTGATTTTCTTTTTTTTCTTTTTCTGTTTCATGTTAGTTTATTGTTTATGTTACCAAGTTTTAAGGAGTTTAAGTTTTAAGGAGTTTGTTTTTAAGTTGTTAGACTGTTATGTATCAGTCATTAGTGGCTTAAGCTTAGTTGCATAAGTTTAGCTAGTTAGTTATTATTTTCTTTATCTTTCGGTTTTAACTCAGTCTATTTAAGCAATATCTTATGCAATCAATAAACTGTACTTCCTTTTCGAGAATATTCAACTCTCCGCTTCTCTAATATATTTTCAACTCTACGCTTCTCTAATATATTTCCAACACTTTAGTATTGAAGCAGCCTTGTCCTCAAGGCTGAAATGAGGAATCTGTTTTATCATTAACCGGATTAGTGGACACCAAAGGCTCCACCGATTCAGCAGCTTCAATTTTCCCTTCTGGAATTCCAATTCCATCATCATTTTCCCCCCAAATTAGCACTTAAATCTTTCTCTTGGTATGGCTAATGCCTCATGCCTCTGTTCCTGAATTGGTTCCTTGTTTGGCTATTGTTGCTGCCAACACTGCTATTTGAATTCTCAGCAGAAGAAGCCTATTTGGCTAATTGACTTTGGTTCAGGCAGGTATCTGCCATTTGGCTTGAACTTGTTGTGGCTGGGTTATATCCAGAATCCATGACCTGACATGAAATAAAAACCTTGATGCATCTGGCTATTGCTCCCTGAACTGTCTGTTTTGGCCAAATAGAACCAGGTTTCACTGCTTGATGTAATCCAAACCCGTTACTATCTCCATACAACTCTTCTTCAATTGATTGATCTTGCTAAGATAATGGCCTTTAACACTTCCTGTAGGTCATGAGTACAATTCCTTCTTCTTGTCACCTCATTCAAGCCATTCATATAATCCAACGCTTGTTAGTTGTTTATTTGGGATTGTAGCATCACTAGGTGAAAACCTCTTCAACAATTCAGTTTTCAGTGCTTCCCAATTCCTCTCAAACATCCTCTTCCTCAAATATCTGAATCAAAGCACTGATATTCCTTCCGCACAAACAAAAAATAGTGGCACTTACAGTTCTAGTTTGGTATTTTGGATTTCAAAACATTTCTCAGCTCTAGCCAACCATCCAATGTGAACCTTCCCATCAAAATTGGGTAGCGCCACCTTCTTCAGTGTTTCAAATGATTCATCTCCATAATTGGTTGACTGTTATCCATGACGTGTGGATCATGGGGTACAGGAGTTCTAGTATGGTTTGAACTTCTTGCATCTTGTTCTTCGATCTTTGGACCCTTTGTTCACTGTCTGCTTCAACAAGGATCTCTTCTCATCAAAGTCCCTATGACTTTCTTCCACTGTGTTCCCCATTGTTCTTAATTTGACTTGCAAATCTGCTTCATCTCTTTACTTCTTCTTTTGACTTGCAAATCTGCTTCATCTCTTTACTTCTTCTTTTGACTTGCAAATCTGCTCCATTTGCTTCGCAAATCCCTCCACTTGAGTCTATCCTCATCGATGGCATCCCACAGGTCAGACCTAATGTTAGACTTAAAAGTTTGAACACTCAACCTGAAGATTTTCAAGAAATAATTCTGGAATTAAACCAGAATTTGTAACATAGAACATTAACACGGGCCAAAGCCCTCCCAAGGACTCTCTTACTTAAGGAAAACACCTAACTGCCATACAACACATCACATAACTGTCCTATCACATTTCCGGAAGTTTGATCTAAATGTACTACACTATCATATGCAGGTGGGTTGTTGAGAGAAGACTAGACACACTAAAATTTGCAAGGCAGAAACTGGCTTATTGTTACTTCTCCTGTGCAGCTACTCTTTTCTCCCCTGAACTTTCTGATGCTCGAATATCATGGGCGAAAAATGGGGTGCTCACAACAGTTGTTGATGATTTCTTTGATGTTGGGGGTTCTGAAGAGGAACACGTGGATCTTATTCAACTAGTTGAGAAGTATATTCATTTATTTCTATTATTAATTGAAATGGCATTCTCTTGATTTATATTTTAATTGTATCACAATTTTCATGCACAAACAGTGATGTCTTGACAATTGAACTGCAGGTGGGATGTAGATATCAATACTGTTTGTTGTTCTGAGACAGTTAAGATAATATTTTCCGCAATTCACAGCACAGTTTGTGAGATTGGAGAGAAATCAGTCAAGAAGCAAGGACGCAATGTGAAAAACAATGTTATCAAAATTGTGAGAGACATTTCGGTCTTTCCGCCTGTGCATTTTTTGACCAATGTTATTTTGATTTGTCAGTAGTTGATTGTCAAAGGTTTCATGTTTGGGGAATATGAAAAGTGAAATCCTGAAACCTTTCTGCACCCCTCCCTCAAATAAAAGAAAATTTCTAATGCTAAAAATATTGTGCTCCCAAGACCTTAACAATTGCCTGTTCTTCATATTAATGAATATTAGTTTGACACTTTATTTTTATATTTCCTTCAATGACATGAAATTTTACATTGGAGTTCTCCCGGTTATGATAATTTTCCTAACCAATTGATTGAATTTGTTTACTTATTACAGTGGTTGAATTTGGTCCAGTCAATGTTTAGAGAAGCTGAGTGGTTGAGAACCAAGACTGTGCCAACAATTGGTGACTATATGGAAAATGCATACATATCGTTTGCCTTAGGACCAATTGTCCTTCCGGCCCTCTATCTGGTTGGACCTAAGCTTTCAGATGAAGTCACTGAAAATCATGAGTTGAACTATCTCTATAAGCTCATGAGCACATGTGGCCGTCTTCTTAATGACATTCACAGTTTTAAGGTATAATAATACATCCCTGCTCCTTGAATCCCTTCCTGGTTTTATGGTGACTAATGTTTTTGTCTCTTCCGTAGAGAGAATCCGAGGAAGGGAAGTTGAATGCGCTGGCTTTGTATATTGCTCATGGCAATGGAGTTATTACTGCAGAAGATGCCACCGAAGAAATTAAGGGTATTGCTGAAGAAAAGAGAGGAGAACTCCTGAGATTAATTTTGCAGGAAAAAGGAAGTGTTGTTCCCAGAGAGTGCAAGGATTTGTTTTGGAAAATGATAAAAGTGTTGTACCTGTTTTACATGAAGGATGATGGATTTACTTCACATGAGATGTACTCTAGTGTAAATGCAGTACTTAAAAAACCTGTCATCCTTAATGAATTGTTAGTACATTCTCAGCAGAACTTAGTCCTGTCAAAGCCACTAATGATGTGATGCTCTAGTCCAATTTGTACATACACATGACAATCAAGACCTGCACTTGCTTTTGAGTGATCATTCTATATGAACAAAATGTCCCAATCTTTCCTAACTTTTACTAATTTATTTTGCTTTTTTTTTTCTTACTTTTATTTTTTTACTTTTCATGATGATCATTTTTTTTTGTCTTGATTGTCTCAGGATCCTATCCATATCCATAAATGTTAAGGATGCATCCCTGTAACGTTTTCTGGTGAATGGAAGGGTTAAAAAGAGATGCCATTTATTTAATTGATTTGTGTATTGGCTCCCTTGTCTGGTGACCCGCTTAGTGACTGAACTTGGGGTAGGGAAGGGAGTGGTGCTAACATGAATTTGATCAAATAAATCAGCAAACAATATATGCTAATCTTAAAACTTGAACGTGCAATGTAACATCAAACAGCAATACTAAGGTTTTTTTTTTTTTTTGGAAATGCTTAATAACCAACTAACTAATCATGAGTGGATATTTAAAAATAGTAAAAAAATGAAACTAAACACAATAAAATTTATATTTTTTTCTTTTATAATAAGGGATATTTCTAACAAGTGTCATAAGGACATTAAGGACATTGATTAAGACACAAATAAATGAAATTTTTTTATTAGAAATACTGATAAAATTGCAATAAAAATCATAATGGGATGAATGGGATGTGTTGGTAATACTTTTTCTATTGTTTTTTTTTTTTTCCTAAACTAGTGCTTTAAGGGCACTTATTATCATTTCCTTATAATATTTGTCTGGCAGACATAATACAAAAAATAAAAAATGGAAGCTTTTTTTTTTTTCTGTATCATCTCTTTCAAACTCATGATAATATTCTGTAATTAATATTGTACTAGAGTCTAGAACTATATATCTTGATACGAAAGACAGTAGCGGTTCTGAACTTTCTCTTTTCACAAACTTTCTTTTTTCTTTATAATATTGGCGCGGCAGCTAGCCTGCAATAGAGCAAGGCAGAAAACAAGCATCTAATACTATTAAAAGGGGATCAAAATAGGGGAAAAACTCTACCCAGCAAAAAACTAATACACCATTCTATTTTTTTAAAATGGCAAAAATATCCTCGCGTTATACAAGTACGGATTTGCGAATCCGTAAGATTCTTACGGATTCACGAATCCATAAGAATCTTACGGATTTTTTACAGATTCGCGAATCTGTATGAACCTTATGAATTCGCTAATTCGTAAGTTTTTATTTTTAAATTATACTGATTGGGCATTCCGTATGGTCCATAAGGATTGGCCTAATCCGTAAGTAAGTTTTTTTTTTTTTAAAAAAAAAAGTTAAAATATATTTTTTCAAATAATTTAAAATAATGGCACATGGCAATCTTTACGTTATTAACGGGACGCTCCAACCAATTCAGCTAATAGGTTAATTATGTTAAAAACCAATTAGTGTTGATACATATAACATTAAATTTTTTAATGTATATTTAATACACGTATAAATTTACATAATAAATTTTGTAACAATTAATTTTGATCTAATAATTAAAGTATTTTTTAATATAAAAATCATAGATTTAAATAAAAATCATAAGTTTAATAAAAATTTGCAGGTTTAATAAACTGTAAATACAGATATAATTTTTAATTTAACCTGTAAATACAAATATAATTTTTATTAGACCTGCAAATTTTTATTAAACTTATGATTTTTATTTAAAATTATGATTTTTATATGTAAAAAAATACTTTAATTATTATATCAAAACTAGTTGTTACAAAATTTATTATGTTAATTTATATGTATATTAAATATACATTAAAAATTTAATGTTATATGTATCAATATTAATTGGTTTTTAGCATAATTGACCTATTAACTTAGTTAGTTGGGGCATCACATTAATAATGTGAAGGTTGTAGGTTTGAAACATATGTGTCATTATTTTAAATTATTTGAAAAAATATTTTTTTAACTTAAAAAAAAAAACTAACTTACGGATTGAGCCAATATGTATAACTTAAAAAAAAAATCTTACGGATTAATGACTCCGTAAGATTTTTACGGATTGACGAATTCGTATGTTTGAAGCCTGTAATAAAAAGAAGGTATTTTTGGAAATACACTGTATTGGAATGGTGTATTAGTCTTTTACCGGGTGCATAAAGTTTTTCCCTCAAAAGAGAATGCACAAATTGGGGAACCAAGCCAAAATCCAATAACCAAAATTAGGAGAACCTATAACTAAAGACATTTTATTCCTAAGCCAGCCTATCAACGCAAGAATTACCCTCCTGTACATATGAGAACAAAACAAACCTATATCTTTACACCGAAAAAGGCAGTTTTGCATCTCCTTCTAATCATCCAAGGAACCAGGTTAGGATTACCAAAGGCAGCAATAAACAATTCTGAATTGCACTCCAACCATGGGGCACCCCTAGCAGAACCATCAGTGTTCACCTTCACAATGCCAGCCACCGGCAAACGCCAGTCCACCTGCTTGATGGAAGCCACTTTAGGAGGATTCATCCACCAAAAAACTTTTCAAGAGGGAGAATTCATCCAATGAATGAGCAAAGCGCCCCTAGGAGCACCTCCCAGCTAAAGTAGCCACGGCCGAGATGAGATTATTTTACAAACTTCTTTAGCTGGAATCAAATTCATTTGTCACCCAGAAATAACAAATGCAAGAACTATCTGCTTAGCATCTCCCACTAATATCACCTGTTAGTTGACTGTTATCAATAAAGAGAGGAAAACATAAATTCTAGAACTCGAAACAACTATTTCATTCTCAGCATCTGTTGGCAGTAAGCATTGTTCGCCAATTTAGCAGAACTTTACAATCGATGTTCAGTTTCCTTCTATGCATGATATCGAAATAAAACTTACAGGATACAAAACTTAGTTAATAATAGCTTCTTGTATGTTCAATTCGTATGCTAGCTGTAAGTTAATAATAGCTTCTTGAGTTAATTCAGACAATTGGATTTTGCAAACATGCAGCCTATCACAGGTTCAAAGATTGCAAGTGTCCATGGTTGGTAACCACAGCAAAATTCAATTGATATAAGAAAAAGGTCTAGAAACCACTAATTACTTGTAGAAAGTAATGTTAATAAATGTTTGCAAATGAATATCGTCCGTAGGAATAATACTTTTATTCCATTGAGAGGGAAATGATGAATAATGTTGCAAACCTGCATAAAATCAAATTCCAGTTTATGCTAAAAAAATTAACAGTGTAAGCACTAGCAAAATTTGCAGTATCCTTGCCAACGATCTGAAATTTTCTAAATTTCAGACAACTAAAATATTGAAAGCTGGAAGAAACAACATACATCACTTCATTCCATAACAACCTTTGCACCAAGAGCTTTCAATTTCTCTATTATCTGCTCCCCTTCTTCCTTTGAAACACCTTTCTTTATAACAGAAGGTGTTTTTTCCACTAAATCCTTCGCTTCCTTCAAACCTAAATCAGTAAAGCCCCGAACCTCCTTGATGATTTTAATTTTGGAAGCCGCTTCGTAGGACTCCAGTTTCAATTCAAACACAGTTTTTTCTGGCTTTTGCTCCTCCTTGGCTGCTGTTGGTGCTTTAGCTGCCATTCCAGCCAAATTTCCAGCTCCTGCTTTCATAAATCCCACATTAGGCATCTCCTTCACTCCCATTTTCTTCATGAGAATGAGACCTAATTCTCCAGCTTCAGCTACCGTAAGAGAAGCAATCTCATCAACAAGCCTGAAAACTCTCTCTGATGGAGGGCCTCGATGATCATTGGGATCAAATGTAGCAGGATCAAAATCAGCTGGGAGACTTCTTTGATCAATTTCCACTTCCTCTACATCCTCCTCCTCTTTCCTCACAGGTTGACCAAAATGTCTTGAAAATACATTTAAGTTACTAGCGTTAAGCCGCACTACTGTTGGATGAAGAGGTTGTCTAAATAAACCCTTGGGTAAATAATGTCTTATTCTTAAAAGCAAGCTCATTCTTGGCTTGTAGTGCAGCAATCTCTCAATGGAAAATTAGTTCAGTTTGACACACCTTATAAACTCCTAGTCCAATAAATAATTATCCTGAAAGCAGAACAAAAGAGAACAGAACATTTTGTTTAAACATCATCATCCAAATATTGTATATCTTATATTTCTCAAACTTCCAACGAACATAAACAGAAAACCAGCAAAATCAAATCCTAGAATCACAGTATTAGAAAGAAAAATAGATGTGCAGCAAGAGTCCTCAAACTCGCATATCGTTCAGAGGAAATTACTAAATCTTAAAGAAAGATGAACCAAATACGATGCATATTTTCTCCTATCATGGATGATTTCATAGAAGCTAACAGTTCTTGAAGCACTTAGAAACCACATGAAGTAAAATATTTTAACAAAATGAAAGTATAAGAATGATGTTCAGCATATTGGCAACACATGAAACCACAAATTACAGAACTAACAAATTCCTAGACATCCTTCATCGTACCTCCCCAATCAAATCTTAAGCAGCTTACAAGTTACAAAAATTAACACAACAACAACTAGGTGAGATCGACTACATGGATCAAACAACAGCATTAAGCTCAGAAGTTCTCAACCCCCATCTCTTCCTCACCCTAAAAAATGCACATTTATGAACACCAATTTATGAAACTAAAGGGTAAAAAAGACTTACAAATTAAAAAAATAAAAATAAAAATAAATAGAAAACTCTAGGAAAACTAATACAAGCATAATCTGCTCATAACTCATAACAAATAAAATCTGGATCTATATCAAAGATTCGACTTTGAGAGGATGACAACATCCCATAACTTGCTATTTGATCTGCAACCTGATTTGCCTCTCTAAAAAATGCACCCAACGAATTTGACCAATATATTGTAAATATTATGGATACTTTTAACCAACCTGAAGCAAGGATGAGAGAAGTAACAACATTTTCTCAAAACACGAACCACACATCTAGAATTTGAGTAAACAAAAATCCTCCTGAAGCCCCTTTCCCAAGCCAATTTTAGAGCAGGAAAAATACCCCACAACTCCACGGAAAGAATAGAGCAAGCACTGATCTTAATTGCAAAGCAACAAATAAAAAATCCATATCCGCATCCACAACGGAACCCATCACAATTAATGGCCCCCTCCCCCTACAAAGAGGTTCCCACCTTATACCTATATCTCCAACACGCCTAGTCTCGGATTTAGAATCCAACATGCTGACTTCAGGAGCAGCCACCGAATCCTGAGCCAATCTCAAAACTATGTTGACAATACCCTCCACAGACAACGTGGTATTATTGAAAACCAATTGGTTCCTACACCACCATACTTGATTCAACACAATCCCAAAAAAAAAAGTACTCCACCTCAAGTCATGCTTCACCTTCCCATTAGCAAGATTCAAGTGCAACCAATCCTCACAAACAAAGAAATTATCTCCCACATGCCCTTGAATCACTAATTCCTAAATACCTTCAACCACAAAATACTACACAAATCATTAAACTTTTGCCACTGAGACAGAACATTGAACTTCAAAAGCAACAATTCATTGTTCCAAGGCAATCACTAAGAGGAATCGATTAAACCAAATCCAACATGCTTAAAAACACAATAAAAATAATAAATCCCATTTTTTTTATAATATACAATTTTTACATGTAAAACAAACATCATAGACCCCACAATCAAATACAAGAAAGAAAGAAAAAAATCATTTTGGCAAACACCCAAAATTGTTTTCCCAAACTTATGGCTACCCAAAAAGAAGAAAGCTTAAAATCATTGATCAGAACGAAGAAGCACTGATATGAGCTTAAAATGGAGAACCCCAATTCTTACCTTAGTCATAATCTGAGCTCACAGTCGCATAACGAAGCCAACGGAAACGCAGTGAAAACTGAAAAGCCTCGTTTCAGTATGTGTAGGTTTGGAGCAAATTGAAAAAAAAATAAAAATTGAAGGTATGGATTTTTTGATTGGGCTGGCCCATGTATATTGTGTCAAGTGGTTAACTATGCAAAAGGGAAAGTGCTATCGTCACCCCACGTGCATCATTTTTTTACCCCAAAATGCACATCAGCGGAAATATGTTTCGTTATAGAAAACATATTTGCGTTGTAGTATATAGGGGTGTTAAAAAATCAAAACAGAAATACATTTTCGTTTTTACTAAAACATATTTATGTTTTATTTTTTCGCATTCCCATGTACTACAAAGGAAATACATTTCCGTTGGATATTTTATATAATGGAAATGTATTTCCGTTTTAATTTTTTCAAAACCCCTTTATTATAACATAAATGTAGTTCCATTTTTGTTTGTGCCAAATACAAAATAGAATCATGATTTTGTGTCCCCCAATATAATGGAATTATGATTCGTTGAAATTGAAGAAGGGAGGAGGAGAAAGAAAAGTGGTGTAGGGAAGGAAGGAGGGATAATTTTGTATTTTTTTTAAAAAAAGTTAAGTGCGAGAATAGCAATTCCCATGCTAAAGTGATTCCATCATAGTACATGTTTTATCTCAGTTTTCTTTTTCAGTACAATTTTCATTATATGGTGAATCTTGTATGCAGAAGTGATTTCATGTTTTTAAGTGACCTCATAAAATTTATTTAATAATAAAATATTTATTAAAGATATTTTGTAAAACAATATATTGTTATTTAGGCTTGTTTATGGGCTAGGTTAAGATTGTGAATTTGAGATAACTACAAGGTTGATGAAGTGATTGTCTTAGGTCCTAAATCATTTAAGGACTTGGAACATTTATTCTTAAAAAATATTATTTATTTTAATTTAAATTATTATATAATAAAATTTATTATTATTTTAGTTAATAAGGGTAGTTAGTCTTAGGATATGTGATGTAAATCATTTAAATACTCTTATATTTATTTTTTAAAATTTAAGAAAAATAGTCTTACATTTTTTACTTCATCTCCAAATGGTTATTGAAATTAGTATAGAACTTAAATTTTGTAAATAACTGTATTAAAATAGTCATTTAAATTAATCTTTGTACAACTAAATTAGCGACAGTAATATTGGTCGAAAAATAATCATTTAAATTAATATTAAAATAGTATTAGCCACTGAATTAGTTTTCTAAAATTTCCACCTAATTAAATTTCTAAAATTGTCTCCGAATTAGCCATGAACAATTATATTTTCTACTTTAGCAACTAGTATAATCAGTTGCTAAATTGGTGGCTAATCATAAAATTAGCGACCCCACTGGTTTATTTTTCTCTATAAATAGTCAGAGGATGAAATAATTCTGCATCTCATAATTTAGGTGGCAACCAGCCTTGCGGCTTGGGTTTTGGCTACAAGTAACTTGCGGTCGCTAAATCGATGACACAATTAATTAACGCCTAATTCCTTCGGTCCTAAATAGACTTTTTCTGTAGTGATCTATACAAAAAGTATATTTTGGTGAATGTGTTAATGATAAAATTATACATTTAAGTAAATAGATTTTTGTTTTGATTATTTTGTATAAATATTATATCATTTACTTTAATTAAAATTCAATTTATACAATTTTAAAAACACGAATTTGATTACATGTTATTAATCTTGAAGGATTATAGGTTCAGAAGAGTAGTGTGATATTGAAGAAGTGCAATAAAGGAAACTCCTCTAGAAACATTATCTTATGAGTTTATTTTACATTGTCAATCAATTAGAAATAATCCTAAATATGGCTTTCAAAAATATTATAAAAATTAATAATTTTATCATATGATACAAAATATAACTCAATCATGATGTAAAAAATTTTACATGATTGGTACATTCTAACTAAATTATATAAAAAGATCATAGTCCTTTTTAAATACATGCAGTACTACTTATATATAAAACTTTTAACTGTTGCCATTGAGTACTGATGAAAGTAATTTCTTAAAATTAAAATTACTCAAATCTTATTTATATCAATTTTAAAAAGTATTAAGGGTATGTTTGGTTGGAAAGAAATAGGTGAGAAAGGAAGGAAAAATGAAAGAAGAGAGAAGAAATGATTTATTTTGGATGGTTTGGTTTGATGGAAATGAAGGGAAGCTTTTAAAAAACTTCAATGGGACCCTGGACCCTGATGCGTTGTATTTTACTCCATATTTTTGCATATTAATTCATATAGATTTGCATGAATTTTATGTTTATTAGGATTAGTTTCATCATTGATCCCCTCAATTTCCTTAGTTTTATCATTTGGAACTTGTGATGTGTGTTTTTGTTTGTTTTGCTGAATTCTAGGAATTTTCCCATTGAGATTATGTTAAGTACCATAATTTTTTTTAAAAAGGTCTTTCTTTTTATTAGATGGGAGGAAATTTGAACTAGAAGTATTCAACTAGACTCGTATATACCACTAGTTAGGGCATATAAAGACCACAAGCAAATTATATTCTTCCTACCGTAATTTTTTGCCCACTATGACAGAAACATTAACTTAACAGAACAGAAAACATGCAAAATATACTTAGGAAGTCTGACACATTTGACAAACAAAATCTAATGGACATATAAAAAACCACGAAATCAGTGTTCTTCCTTCAGAAACTCAAGGAAAAATTTCCCACGATGTTCTATTGGTATAAACTTCGATTCGCTAGACACAGTAGCAACAAGTTGCCACTAACCCTATAACAGTGTGTCCCTTTCTTTTATGCTGAACTGCAGCAAGGGATTATAGCACCGCTTATGATTTTGGATGGTTTCATACTTCAAAAGTATTTCTTTTCATAAGAAACCAGCCCATGAATTCCACCTTCAACTTGTGCTGCTCCACTCCGAACCTGGGAAGAGCAAACCAAATATTAAGAACATAATCAATGCTTTTTAAATGAAATCCCTAGCAAAGTTACATGCATGCACTTGTAAACATAGCAAATTGCAGACTCAAACAAATATAAGAAACACCCTAGACAAACCACAACTATATTTCAGGTGATTTCAAATTTAAGCAGAACACTCACCAAAATGAAGAAAAAAGCAAAACAAGGTACTACTTTTCATCTTTTTGTTTCTAAAATCAAGATGTATTTAGGATCATACAGGCAAACACAGATTCATTTTTTAGTCCTGAATATCATTAGATTAATCCAAAGAAACTTAATAAATTGCTGCAATTTCTTTTACTCCTTTTCTTGTTTTTCTGGTTTAAGAATGCAATGGCAAACAAAAGACGGGTTTTATTTTTTAAAGAACTACATTCTCCTAGCTTTTCCACAGTCATCAAAATAAAAATTTAGCGAACAAAGCCAAATATGTGGGTTCAATGGGAGATGGGCAGTCAGTCAATAAATAGCATCGCCCTTCTTGATTGTGCAAATGATCAAAACGTCATTGATATCTAATGCTAATAGCAAGAAATAAATATTTAAAAGAGTGCCTCAACCGTACCTCCAGTCTTAACACCCTGGATCTTAGAAGGTCATGAGCAGACTGTAAAGAGTTGGCACCGATATCCTGAAACCCTTGCCTGACTGCTTGCAAGGTGTATGGTATGAAATTCAAGACAGAACCCTTATCTTTAACAGCTCCAACAACCCCCTGAGCAATTTTTAGCTTTGCTGTATCACCCAAGTACCTTGCATCACTCCCTTTAGTCATGGCTTCTAGGGAACCCATTCCTCTGTACTTTTTCACACGTTGACCATTCTGGTGCAGAAAAGGTAGTTTAGTTATGCATATTAATATATTATTACGATATTTATTCTTGTTTGAGCATGTACAACTCATCAGCAAGAGAAAGAGGCAAGAACAATTTAGTGAAACTAAGATAGAAAAGGGAAAAAAAAAATAAAAAAAGTGAGTGTGTGTGTGTGTGTGAGAGAGAGAGAGAGAGAAGCATATTTTCATAAATAAAATAAAAATAACATGTAGTTCCTAGAAGAACAACAAAAATATTATTTGTTCAAATGGCCAAAACCAATAATAACAAATCTGTTCATTTCTATCTAGTGAAGTTTCCAATTTTCATCACAATAACTTACCTTTAACTACAAGCATTACACAATCTTCCATGTTCTCTATTTCTAAAGAGATTTTCTTTAGAACACTATACTACCATATAAACTTTTAAAACACATAAATAGGAAATCACAATTTTTAAAAGATTCCAGCAGGCCATAATCATACCTGATATACATAAGCCCCAGGAGCCTCAAGACTACCAGCTAAGAAGCTTCCCATCATAACAGTTGACGCTCCCAATGACAAAGCCTTAACAATATGACCAGAGTTTGAGATGCCACCATCAGCAATCACAGGAACACCACTTTTATAAGCAATGGACGAGACCTTGTAAACAGCAGTTGCCTGAAAAGCATAAACTCCATAGTCAATATTAAGAATTGACGCATTGAGTACGAGTTGGAATCAATTTGAAAGCAAGAATATTAGTGGGGCAGAGCTGAAATTCCACAAAACTTGAAATTTAACACAATATTTAAAGTCTACATACACTTATGCTACTAAAAGGAAAAAAAAAATTGCATTCAATAAGTATGTAATTCATCATTATCTAAGCCAACTGTACCAAAAAAGTTCAAATTTTAGGCACTAAGACCCACTGATCTAAAGCCTATGTTAAAAAAGATTGGGGAATTTTTAGTTTGTTTTCAATAAATAAAAGCAAAACACTAACTTTCTTTCACACCATTTCCTGTTTTCAAACATCTTTACAAGAAACAGTTAAAATAGCCTTTAGGGAACACCAAGGATCAGGCATGCCACACAAGCCCCATCAAGCGGGTAAGGTGGTAACTATAGACACCCTAACCTCCTGACAAAGGATCATTGACAAGTATCAAGCAAGCATTTTCAATCCTAACAGTTGATCCATCAAGCTCTAAGTCCAACCAACACCAAATCAAAACTCATAGATTCAGAAAAAAAACTCATCACAACACAAAGACAAACACAGCAAACCAAGGCTTTAAAAAACGATCAACGATCATGATTTTATCTATCAAGGTTTTTGGAATCTCTGCTCCACAATTGCAGTCACATCGTCTGCATTTGTCTGCAATTTCCTAAACCACAACTGTGATCGCAATTTAAAACCTCAAAACAAACCACCACACACTTAAATTCAATGATAAGGGTAACAAAGATCAAAACAGTAATTGATCAATCGACGAATCAAATATACCTGACCACGCCCCACAGCACAAACCTCCTGAGTAGTACAAATGGACCCAGACCCCATTCCAACCCTCAACCCATCAACCCCAGCCTGAATCAGATTCTCAGCCTGGTACATAGTCACAACATTCCCCCCAATCACATCAAGCTCAGGGTAAACCCTCTTCACATACTTCACCATCTCTAACTGA
>PYAF01002896.1:1165069-1176911 GCA_007407185.1 Glycine tomentella
AAATAGCATGGATCTTATATGATTACTAAGATTCTTTTTTTTTTCAATTACGATGCAGTATATCACATATTTTATTAATATCTTTTTCTTTATTTTTGACTCTTTGTTAAATATTTTACTACATCTTTTAATTTATTTGTTTATTCATTTATTTATTGTGTATTATAAATTGAAAGATCAATTCTCACATATTTTTAGTATAAATAGATAAATGTGCTTCTATTCTCTTGTCAATTTGTTAAGATTTCTTTTTAGTACTTCTTGAAAAAATGATACCAAAGATGTATATGATTTTTTATGTTAAGCCTGAAATAATCAAGTATAAAATTTTAGTTCGAACCATTCAATTGTGGTTAAGTATTGATTTTAATAAAAGGAACCATAAATTCTTCTAGACTCTAAAATCATCCTTTGGAACTTAAAATTGGTGTGCTTATAATGTTGTTAAGAAACATATGTCAATCTTGTGACATGTATAATGATACTGGGTTGGTAATTACTCAATTAGAAGCTAGCTAGCTTATGCACTTGAAGTTGAAGCTAAGATCATTTTTAAAAATAATGTTGATAAAAAATATCATTGACTCCTTTAGATAATAAGAGTCAACAAAAATTAAGGATCGTCTCTTAAGCATGTTTGTATTTATCTTTCAAGAATAGTCTTATCTCATTGTCAATTATACGTTACAGTTTTTAGGGTAACTAATCATAATGGAGTTGAAAATTCTTATTCATGACAATGAAGAACAAAATCCTTCAATCATTTCAAATGTGGTGTGTAAAGAAGTTTTTTGAAACTTAAATTAGGTTGGTTATTATAATCATTACCCTAGATTTTATGCTTCATATTCTTAAAAAAAAATGTGATAAACATAAATTAACTAATTTCACCAATAAGTTTTAGCACATGCTATGGATGCAACTGAAGTTACACCGAACCAACCCTATTTGTTCCTAATGAACTAATTCCACAAGCTTCCATCACAAGCCGATTAGGAAAGTGACATTGAAGAAATAGCCTTAATATTGATCCCTCAACATTATTCATTATGAAGTTTTTATTATTTTATGGCTATAATATATTTTTGGTCTCCTAATTTATTTTTCAATTCTAAATTGGTTCCTTGTGTTTTAAAAGTTTTAAAATGATCCCTAAAGAATTATTTTAGTAACACATCTTTTTGTTAGTTTTAATCTAAACGACATTAACCCTACGTCACCAGCGAGTCAATTGTGACTCATCTACCATGGAATGCAACAGCGGTAACGTAGTCCCGCCAGTGATGTTGGTGGAATGTACCCTAAACGACACCGACAGACTGAATTTCTCCAATGTAAATCTCATCGACGGTTACAACTTCTTTATGATCGAGGAACCAATTGGTGGAACCGATGCCAGGAATTGCACCATCACGAGAGTCGGAGGAGTCCTAATTGCTGATAATGCAAGTTTAATATTGTTTGGGTTAAAACTAATGAAAGAACAACCATGTTACTAAACAATTCTATATGATATTATTTTAAAACTTTTAAAACATTTTAGACTTATTTAAAAACAAAAAATAAGTTAAAAGATGAAACATATATTTTAACCTTATTTTATCAATTACTAACATTTTCATGAACTCTAAATGTTATTAACATTTGTTGTTAATCAACTTAAATTATGTTTTCATTTTGTTAAGTATTTTTTATTATCAAATGTACATAAATGTAAAAAAAAAAAAAAATCTCACTAAAATATGTTGAATTAAACGGATGCTGAAATAACAATTTCAACATTTTAAAACAAAATAACATGTTCATGCATCCTACCAGTCGCCATACTAATTTAAATGAAAGATACATGTATTTTTATTTTTCATTTTACGTACTTATTTTTCATTCAACCATGTCGTATGAAATGATAAAAAACAAAAAGCTAAGTTGATTTTAAGACAATCAAATTATTCTTTAGTGCATATTTATTTCATTTAAATTTAAATAAATAATTGCCTTTTATAGATATCTCAAGAAGCTATAAATAAATTGTTGTTTTTGTAAAATAATTTAATAAATCAATATGAACACAAACTTAATCCGAAAAATTCAGAAAAAAAAACTTAATCCGAAATTCAGAACATCATTTTAACAACAATATTCACTTTTTGCTTCTTTAAAGAATTAAAAACAGTAATTTTCAGAATTTAAACGTCCCCATGCAAGCCAGCTTTCTACCACTTTAATTTTACCAAAGAAATTGACAAACACTATAAAATGTTTCTTCTCGATATGAAATAAATTTATACTGTTCAAAGATTATGTTGAACGATAATTAGTGGAAAAATTAGCTGAAATTTAGAAAGTTAATTGGAAGGTGAAAGTTAAAAGTTGGTAGTTAAAAGTAAAATATAATTTATTAATTTATGATTATATTTAATAAGGTATTTAATTTAATTTCTAACATTTTTTACTAGTTAAAAACTTTTTTATGGTTTGATAAATAAATTTATTAATAATTTTTAACATTTTTTGAAACACTATTTAAAGTAGTATTTTTTAAAATATAAATTTATAATTTTTTATATTTTCTTCTCTTTTTATTTTTAATAATATATTTATCACTATTTACTTTTTTAAATAAATCAGAATTTTATTATTTTTTTACTCCGTCATACATTTGATGTATTAGTGTTCACCTCTCTCTTATTTTCCTCCAAGTGTAGATCCTCGTTTTGATTCTCAATATACAAATTAACCTTTTTCTTGAGGTAATAATATTACATTTTTAATTTAATGATTACACTATTTTTTATATTAATTTAGCATTATAAATAAAGATATTTATAATGATAGATGATAGATTTATTTATTTATATTATATTTTACATTTCTTATGTTACATTATTTATTTTAATCATTATATAACTTATAATATTTAATTTATTATTTCAACATTATATTATTTCATACCAAGCATTAAGATTGAGACGTAAAATTGAATCTCAAAGCATGAATATATATTAAAATATATTTATTTATTATGAAATTTGATTATAATATAGTTTATATATTTAAATATTTATTTATTATAAATTGTTATTAGAGTTTAATGTTTATGTAATGAAAATATAAAATAATTTTACATCATCAAATTATTATATATCATTATTTAAATTACTTTAAGATAATTATTTTAAAAGTCAATAAACTTTTTATATACGAAGAGTTGTGATAGGATTATTATGCATAATTTTTTTCTTATTATTATATAAAAAATATACATCTATTATATACTAAAATACTTCTAATATTGTGTTGTTTTCTTACATTGAGATGGATTTTAGTTTGTGAATTGTCACTTTGAAGTATTTTTATTTTAATTATTATTATTTGGGTTGGCATACAATTCATCAATAGAAATGCCCGTCTATCAATAGTGCTGCACGATCAGTTTGAATGGAAATTCAGAAAAAAAAAAAAAAAAAAAAAAACAGTTTGAATGGATGGGATTGCATGATGAGAAGTGCCAGATCAGAGTTCAGAGACAGAATGTTATTCTCCTAGATTGATGCCTTGCCAAGATATTCCAATTGCAGGGACAAAAACTGGAATTGAGTACTTTTATAAAGAGTCCTAATAACCACTGCCAATTCAAATACACACAAAGACTTTTAAGAATATATTTAGATGAAGTATTTTAAAATTTAAGAGAATTTAAAATTTAGAAAAATTAAAATGTATTAATTAAAATTTTTTATTTTTAAATTTTTGTGTTTGAATAAAGAAATTAAATTTTTTTTTATTTTTAAAATTTTGTGTTTGGATAAAAAAATTGAATTTTTTTATTTTTAAAATTTTGAACCTTATGCACAAAGAAGCGAGTGAGATGGATGCCGTGAGAGTAGTAGAGATCGGAGTACTCGTCGGCGATGAAGACGGAGCAAAGAGTGGTGCGGTTAGAGCTTCTATAGAAGAAGAGATTTTCAATTTCTCACCTTTTAGAAAGAAATTCAAATTTCACATTTTTAGTTGCTAAAAATTCTGTTTTAAAATTCAAAAAATTTAAATTCTTCATATAAAAATATTCAAATAATGAATTTTATATTAAAAAATTTTAAATTCTCTAATAAATTACTTTATTCTTGTCCATCTTCTTCATAGTTTTACTTCCTGCACCATATACATCTCAAATTCATCATTCAACTTTATTGTAATTTCAATTTTATCCTTTTTATCTCTTCATCTTCCTTTGTTCCGCTTTTCTTTGTTTTTTTATCCTTCATCTTCCTTTGTTTTGTTCTTTCTTTGTCACTGACATTCTCCTTCTATTCAGGCGTGGTGCTTTGTTACGTATGGTGGTTGCGATGGTCATCGTTGTCCTATTGATGTGACAACAATAAAGGTAAACTTCTTTATCATCGTTATGTTTACCACCGATCCGTATGATCCATACAGATTGACAATCCGTATAATGAATTTGTATTATAGTAACACTTAAATTTTGCAAATATAATTATAATCCATTTGCATAAATAATTTAATTTAGATGTTGTTGATTGAGTACTTATGAAAATAATTTAAATTAATTGTTTCACATAAGGTGTAAGTTAATGAATTTATTTCATAATTATGATTTTTTTTTCATATTACAGTGATAAAAAAATTGTAATTAATGAATTTGTTTCATAATTATGACCATATGGGCTATACGGATTCGTAATTGGTATGGATCATACGGATTCACAACCGGTATGGATCATACGGATTCGCAATCGGTATGGATCATCCGTATGATCATACATTTTGTCAATACATATGGGTTATACATATCAAATTTTATTAGTTTCGTCAGTTTGTCATTGAATTTTCTTTCTTTTTAATGTTTTGTTAAGATGAACGAAGATGAGTGGATATATGAGAGCATTATGTCTGAAGAAATTAATATGAATGAAGACATGGAAAGGAACCTACCGCGTTTGAAAATATTGATTGTTCTGATGCCTTCAATACTTCTCATGTATTGATATAATTTTGTATTTGGTTAAAGTAAGTAAATGAAATATCTCAAAATAGATGATATATTTATTTATTTTTATTGTATTTTACATTTTTATTATATTCAGCATTATAAATCAATATATTTATAATGATAGATGATAGATTTATTTATTTTTATTATATTTTACATTTTTATGTTACATTATTTATTTTAACTATTGTACAACTTATAATATTTAATTTATTATTTCAACACTAAATTTTTTCTATTAACTACTACACTAATTAACATAATAAAAGTATAATGGCTACTTAAGTGTATTTTCTTATATTATTTTAAATTTGATTAAAAATATTTTAAAAAATAATATAAGATTAATAGTAGAATACTTAACATGAAATAAATGTATATAAAATAATAGAATATAAATGTGTCTATTTTTATCATTTCATATTTTTCAACTACTACAATAATTAGTTTTATCGAACAATTATAATTTAATATACTAGTTTTTCAACTTTCAGCTATCAGTTTTCAATTTCCAGCTAGCTTTTGAAGTAGTTAAAAAATATAAAATGACTAAAAAAATAATAGAATCATGATTTATTTTTAAAATGTAAGCAGAAAATTTGATAAATATATTAAGAATAAAAAAGAAAGAAAGTATAAAAAATTTAAAGTTAGAAGCTAATATTTTAAAATAAGCTACTTTAATTATGTTTGGCATGAATTTATAAGTAGTTTCCAACTTTTTTTAGTAGTTGAAAAGTTCATTTAATCTTTAAGTACCATTTCAAAAAATGCTAAAAATTACATAAAAATTACTTAAAAAAATTTGTTTATTGAAAAGATAAATAAACTTTTCAACTAATAAAAAAATTAAAAACTAATTAAAATTTCTTGAGTAACATAACCTTAAACTTTATTAGATTTTTTTGCTGAATTTTAAGCTTTATTATCGAAATGGGGTTATATACATTCTCATTATAAGAAGGGGTCATTCGAGCCTATCTAAATAGATACTATGTTTACATATAGATCCCTGCGTTGTTCCGTTCTATTTAGGATTAAGAATAGACGTAATTGGACCTGTTTTTTACATATCTCTACTGACTTCTACTCATCTTTTTTCGAATGAATTGTTTTGCTTAAAAAGCATTTTTGTTTACTAACAATATCAAAATTTTAAAATTAACAAAGTTTAACTCAAACGAGAACGACTGTAAAAAAAAAAAAAAAAAAAAAAAACTCTAACCAGAACGGTTCGCGAAGTAATTTAATAGTTTCCAAACGTCCTTAGGTATCATGATCCTCACTTGTCAATAATTTTTCTTTTAATATAAGTTTATACATTTAATATAAAGTGTTGTGCTACATAATATTATAAGAATTATTCGAAAAATATAATATATTCAGAAGAGCAAATAATTTAATAGCGTTCGCGTAGTAATTTAATAGTTTCCAAACGTCCTTAGGTATCATGATCCTCACTTGTCAATAATTTTTCTTTTTAATATAAGTTTATACATTTAATATAAAGTGTTTCTATATAATATTATAAGAATTATTCGAAAAATATAATGTATTCAGAAGAGAAAATAAACAAATTAAGATGAGAGCTACTGCAATTCCACCTCATCCAAAGGTGAAGTGATTCGACGTTTATACGTTTTAAATTTAAGCACAGTTAAAGTAATGTTAAACAATGCTTGGACAAAAAAGGTTGTCAACATTGGGGGTTTTATAAGTCTAACATAGAGTTTGTCATTGGAGTTATCAACCAAAGATACTTTTGCTTTCATGTCAAGAATAAAAATACAAAGCTACTTTACCTAAAATGAGTTATGGTTTTATTTTTTATTTATTAATTGTACTTTTAATTTATAATTTTATATTTTAGTTTATGTATAATTTTATATTTGTTAATTTTATAAGATATTCCTCTAAAAAAATTATTTGTTATATTTCATTTTTTTATTTTAATTATTATAAGTAAGTCTGTTACTTTGAATTTTATTTAATAATTAATAAAAATATAATATAACATTCATTTGTATAAATTAAAAATATATAAAATATTTCAATAAGAATAACAAAAAGGACTTCAGAGTAGTAATGGAGGGAGTGTGAACTCAAGTTTAATTTTAATTTTAATATTTCATGTATCTTTATTTTATCAATTTATATAAATCATTGTTACGCTATATTTTCATTAACTATTTGATGAAGTTTCATGTAAAAGATTTGATTTTAACATTTAAAATTTATATTAACGAAAAATTGATAATTAAAATTAATTTCCTTACTAAATAATTAAAATTAAATAAATATATTAAAAAAGTAAAAACATATAAATACTAAAACTGAAAATGAAGAGAAAGAATTTATGCATCATTTAGAAAATCACAATATGTGGAACACGGAATCTCCTAATGAGACAAGAATTTCTGCTCATCACAATTTTGGCAGGAGTTAATAGTTAATCACTATTAGGGTGGAAACATATTAGCGCGGATCATGTTTGGTTAGACTTGGCCTTGGCTTGATCTAAAAATATAAAGCTTGATTTTTATTTATTATAGATTTTTTTTTAAGTTTAACCTTACCTATTTAAAAGTCGGTTAGGCCTACTAACCTATTAAAAAATTATTTTTAATAGAAAATTTAATTTTACAAAATACTTTAAATCAATTTTGAAAAGTTAAAGAAATAATTTTTAAACAAAAAATATCTCAATATCTTACTTATATTTTCAAATAAGTAATATCATTTTATGAGATTTTCAAGATTATTTTTTAAAGTGATTGATCATCCACCTTCATAATAAGGAAAAATATATTTTAGAAAAGTAAATATATTATTTTTTAAGTTTTAATATATATATATATATATATGTGTGTGTTAAATAGGTCAGCCTGATAGGTTTAACAGATTTTTAAAACTTGAACCTGACCTTTTTATTTAAACAGATTTTTCAAAAAGTCTTAACATGACCTTTATAATAAACAAATCAAGCCAGACCAGATTAGACTTTAAATAGGCCAGACCAAAAATTTCTGATAGACGACCTAACTCATTTTCATCTCTAATCACTATCTACAAGGTGGTTTTGTCGTATCAACATCAGTAATGGGTCACCGCACCGCATAAATCAAAAGAATAAATCATTAGCATTCCTTGGGAGAGAGATAAGTTTGCGTTTTTAAACTTAAATTTTAAAACAAAATTTTATTTGAATAATAAAGGATTGAAATAATTTTTAAATGAATTTCAAAATTATTTTAATTCATTCTTGGAAAAAGAAAAATGAAAAAAAAACTCTAGTCTCTAGCTTTAGCAATTATTATGGTTATTATGGTTATTTTTCTTCTTCTGTCAGGGATAAAAATAAATTAGGTTACTTAATATAGACATACGACCTAGTCAATTGGCTAAAGCTTTTATAAAATCTTATTTTGTTAAAAAAAGAGTCAAACTTTAGGTTGATAAAAAAAGTTTTGTTGGCCCAACAGGCCAACCTATCTAAATAAATAAAATATTAATTTTTATTACTATTACTGTTATTTTTTTATAATGTATTAAAATCATATATTTATTTAACTTCTTTAAAAAATTAAAAAAATGTTAACATACTTAAAAAGTCCAGCCTATATAAAGTATATTAAAAAATAAAATTATGTCATATTTAGAGATTTTATTATAAAATAGACTTTTAAATAAGTTATTATGAATTTCATATTAGACCTTAAACTATAAGCTAGTGTTATATAGACAAGTTATTCAACTCTTACAAAGTTTAAAACAGGCCTATGTTTACTCTTCCCTTATGTCTTTTTTTTAAGGATCTTATGTCTTAAGTTGTAGTTTTAACTTCTATAAAGTTTATGTCTTATTTTACATATTTTTTTCACATTTTGATTAGCGAAGTATGTCATACTTATCTAATTTTGTAAATATAATATAGGATTTTAAGTAAGTTAACTTGTGAAATCAAACTTTCAAAACAATCAAGTTAAACCTTAACCAAGCTATGACATACAACCAATTAAATTATGTCTTTATTTTTTTAAAATAGACTAGACTTATTTAAGCAAAGTCTTGTTCAACTTAGCTTATTTTCATCCTTACCTCTCATCAATCTTTATCATCCCTCCTTAAATCTTTTTCCTAGAGGTGACAAAATATGTTGAGTTAGTCAAATCTAACTAATATGATGAAACATAGGACTTGACTTTATTTATTTTTTAATAGATTGAACTTTGGTCTTTTAGTGAGCTAGCTAAGCCCATAAAAGACTATACAAATTGGGTTTCACTAGCCTTAACTATTCTTTTAAAAGTTCAAATTGAATTTAGACATTTTGATTCAACTTGTTATAGCTTGCAAGGCTCAGCCTATATAAATCTAAGCCATTTTAGCTCAATCAAATCATAACTAGTCTGATGTAGGCTTAGCTTATAAAAAACTCATACAAACTTGGCTTTCAACAAGAAGCTAAAGCCTTATTTTAGAAGCATAAGTTGAGTATGAACTTTTTTATTTGATTTGTTGTGGCTTGCAACTCACATTGAGCTTGTAATTGGCTCAAATCAAACTAACTCAATGAAATGCTGGACTTGAGTTTTTAAGTTTGATTAGGGTTTAACCCACAAAAAGTCTATGCAAATTGGCTTTCATTGGACTTGGAAGCTCAAATGAACTGAGTTTTTTTAGATCAACTTGCATCAAGTCCATAATCGACCTAATACAACCAAAAGTTGATTATTAAATTTAAGCTATTTTTTTTCCCAATTTGATCATGGTTTGCTTTGATCTTAACTCACAAAATTTTATATGTCAAGGGATTAACTAAAGTCAACCCCTGGCCCAAGACAATTAACTGTCTTAGGTTGTTGAGTTTTAAATAAGGATTGAGCTGACATTCGCCAAGTTAATAACAAAAATAAATTAAAAGGGTGTTTGCTTTGCAAAAATGTTTTATATTTTAATTTTCTGTAAATAGTTTTCATTTTCAATTTGTTAAGATTTAGAAAACTTGTTTGGTTTTACTAGTTGTCATTTTCAATTTATATAGTTTGGATCACCGCAAAGTTTTGCACGTATCTGCTGACCACTCCCTTGATATTGGTCCTCACCTTCGTTGTGTTCTACGCCACCCACCATTGTTGCCCCCACCTCCACCTTCGTTTAGAACCACCCTTGACTTCAGAAAAATCATCAGGTACCTCCTTGATGCTAGCTAGAAACGTGACATGACATCAGTTATCCAAAGTTGATGATGAAAATCGTTAATAGGTTTGGAGGGAGTGATGGTTTGGTGAGGGCGTGGTAGCGGTGATGAGGAGCTCTTGTATGGAACGTTGCTCGTTTTGGAAACACACAAAGAAAATGAAAACAATGCAAAAACCGGAAACATTTTTATTTTTATTTTCAAACTTTAGACTTTTTTAAAAACATTTTAAAAGAAAATATTTTCTAATTCTCAATCAAACATATTTTCACCTTTATTTTTTTATTTGAAAATAAAAATAGAAAATGCTCAAAGCAAACGCCCCCTAAACTCCTAAAGCATAATATAATCTCTCAAGGAAGATAAGTCTATATAGTTTTTTTTTAAATAAAATAGCAAAAATTAAACTTATTTTGAAAAATAAATTTTAATTTCTCCTATATTATTATACTAGCCCAAAACAAGTTTAATACAAATTAAATATATATTATGAATTTGTCCAATTATGCATAGTCCTAATAATATTCTATTTGGCTAAAAAAAATTTGAATAATTTTTCTTTTAGAGTAAATATTACATTAAAATCCGTTAAGATTTCGTTAAATTGTACATCTCTCTCTTTCTCTAAATGTTTAGAGTAACTTTCCTTGTAAGAAGATATGGTATAATATTTGTAAACAATTAAGTGGATTAATATGATATATAAGAGATATCAGTATAATACTTTTTAAATAATTAAGAAATATTGTAGGAATAAAAAATATATAAAAATTTGTATAATTTTACGAAACCTTAAAAAATATCAATATAATTTACTCTTTCAAGGTTGCCAACACTGTATAGTTAAAACTATATTTTTAATTTCCTTCTTCTTTATAATATCTTTTTGCAGAGGCGGATGCACGTACTAGAGAAGGGGGGCAAGTGCCCCTCCTTAAATTCTCAGTTGAAAATACAAAAATTTCTTTATTTTTAAATTTTTTTTTATAAAAGAAGCAATTGAAATTAACCTGTGTCGTGTTGGGTAGTTACGACCTTGTTATCAGAGGCGGATCTAGTTTATAAGTTGGTGCCATTGGATGTAAATGGGTTTTTAAGACAAAGAAAGACTCATTAGGCAACATTGAGAGATATAAAGCAAGACTTGTAGCCAAAGGATTTAATCAAATGGAAGGGATCGATTATAAGGAGACATTTTCTCCTGTGTCGAAGAAAGATTCCCTTCGTATCATCTTAGCATTGGTTGCACATTTTGACTTAGAGTTGCAACAAATGGATGTGAAAACAGCCTTTCTCGATGGAAATCTAGAGGAAGAGGTTTATATGAAACAACCAGAAGGATTTTTCTCCAGTAACAATGAGAAATTGGTGTGTAAGCTTAAGAAGTCTATATATGGGTTGAAACAGGCCTCCCGTCAATGGTATTTGAAGCTTCATGATGTTATTTCCTCATTTGGTTTTGTGGAAAGTATTATGGATCAATGTATATACCAGAAGGTTAGTGGGAGCAAAATCTGTTTTCTTATTCTCTATATGGATGACATTTTGTGATCTTTATAATTTAATTGATTAAAGTCTAGCCACAGCAACTTTAATTATTTAAATTATATTAAGATTCTTTAGATCACATA
>PYAF01002896.1:1197512-1224651 GCA_007407185.1 Glycine tomentella
TATGAAATTATTTAGATTTTAATTTCTCAAATAATAATCGTTATTGTACATGCAAATGGTCTAATTAATTTACTTTATCCTCTAAAATATATTTTAGTAGTAAAAAAATCATTTTTAAGTGACATAAAAATAAAAGTAAATTGTTAATAAAAATTCTTAAAATATTTAAATTTTTTGTAATTAGGTTATAAATTGTGGATTATGAATAATTATACAAATTAAAGTTAGTAATTATACAAGTAAGACCAATGTTAATTTACCATAAGTGATTGACCACATTGATTTAATTGTTAACAAAAATATCATATGCATTGAGTTAATAAAAGAAACATGAAGCAAATTATATTTGTAACAATTAAAAAAATGAAATTATTTAGAATATAGAAAAAGCAACACAAATGACACCCAGTTATGAGGTATCTTGAATGAGCGTGCGAATTCAAATCCCACAATTAATAAATTTTATTTATGTTAACACATGGAGTACCTAGAGCTAGAGATGTAAAAACTAACAATTTAGTTGATATAAACAAGCACAGATGTGCAAGAAGCATGACCCTGAAGATGAAAAGGTCATCAAAGCACTAGTCTTAGGCCCATTAAGAATCCAATTATAAATATACATGATAATAAAATGATTACCTTATGTTTTAATATTCTAATATTCTAATATTAGGACTATGAGTTACAACAAGCACACATGCATGAACACACATGCACATATTAGAACAATTTAATTATAAAATATTAATAAATAATTTAGTAATGTCAACGTGAGTATAAAGAATTATTTCTATTCAATTGGATTGTAAAATATAAAGAGATATAAGTTATGAAACAATAAAAATTGAATTTTCTCTAAAACATGATATTTGTCAATGTCGGTCCTAAACTCGATCTTTGGAGCCTTGACTAAACACAAAAGTTACACATTCATAATTATTGAAATATTGTCCATTTTAAAAAAAATTGTTATAAAATTCATTAATAATATGTTTATAATCAATATTATTTAAAGTAACGATAAGATGAATAGTTAATATTATTCTAAAAGTTGTTTTTAGTGGTAACATGAATAGTTATAATTCGTACAAAATCATTTAAAACAAAACAAAACTAATTAATCTACCTTATGACATAATATATCTCAAATAGAATTTTAACATTTTAAATTTTGATAAACTCTTTGGGGGATTTTTCACTTTATTATTTAAAAATATATATTCATTTCATTCCTGTTGGATCTCTTGCTTTCAATTAAAATTCTATTTGCAATCTATTATGTCAAAAAGTATATTAACTCATTTTATTTTGCTTTAAATGATTTTGTATGTTTTATTAACTATATTAAAGATACTTTGTCCACTGCATCTTTTATTTGATTGAATTTTTTTCGCGTGTGTCATAATGACATCAACTAGATTTGGATTTTAATATAAAGAAAAAATAGATTTACATAATAACTTATACAAATTACCTAAACTTATGCTAAAGTTGAATTATATAAGTGCAATAAGTTTAAACATTAATAAGAAATGGAGCAAGAGAACAAAATTTACATTTAATTTCCTTTTTTCCCTTAAAATGTGATCCAAATTGGTATGCATCTCTTTAAAGTTAATAGCATTGAATAAAACCTAATTAGATAGTATGTCTGTAGCATTTTCATAGTGGTACAAGCTCACGCTATCTCTCTGTTTGAAACTTTGAGTCTTGTATGTAATAGGCATCTCAATATATAAATGTCCACAATTTCTTTCTTTAAAATATCCTACATCAAAAATAAAATTTGTAGTAATTAATTGCAAATAGTTTCTTACATTGTGACTACGAATGCGACAAATTTCATTTTGATGCTTTATTCTATACATTTAGATAGGACATCACATTATTTTTTTAAAAAGAGATGTTGCAATGTTATTTCTCTACTTCAGCCCATGGTTTAACCTAGGGAGACCTCAGATGCAAAATCAGTGTTTTGCAACCATGTTTTCTTTCACATTATCATACATCACCACAAAATAGGTAAAGATTCTACAAAACAATTTTATTAAAGAACAAATTAGTACCCAATCCTAAGTCATAAACTGAGTTTCAAACAATCGAATGAAAATTGTCAATAGAAAACCAATATAGTACAATTCTAGAAGAGATTATAGAATGTCCCTTTTAAATAAGGGTGATCCATAATAAGGTTCAACCATTATAAGAGAATAAAAAAAAAGACAAGATTCAAATTTGTTCAACAACTATTAAAATTAATTTAATAAGATTACAGCGTATAGATATGTGTTATCTGTATAAGCTTACCAAACATAGGAATCCCCATTTCCTCCAGCAACAAAGTGTGCAACTTGAACATTTTTGCATCCCTGCCTTATAGACACTCTTGTCCTTGAAGAAAAACCATTTTATGCTATAGATCAAATTCGTTATATTTATTCCTAACCTATTAAACACTAATGTATACATAATAACCTATGAACATTAAGTGCTAGCTCATACATAGCTATGAACATGTAGCTAAACCATCTTGTGGTAGCAAACTCCTTTCTTGATCCAATGTCTCCCTAACTGCCTTGTAAAAGGCTATCCATGAAGAAGAGTATGCATCAACAGGACCCCACAAAAAGGTAGGATTTGGACTTGCAGGGCATGCAGTAACCAGATCCAAAACTGAAACTGGTTTAATATTCTGTGGGAAATTGAATGCCAAGTTATCAACTTTGTGTTCATAAATTTTGCCATTTCTGTCCAATTTGTACCTTGAAGTGCCCTGAAACTCTCCTTTAGCCTCCCAGGGAACCCGCGGCACACCCCTAAGGTTCCACCTGACCAATATCACATTCTCTGAAGGCTGCCACACCCTGTACACATCAAGTGCAATCTCACGGAACAAGATTTTGCCATGAAACCTCAATGCCCAGAAGATCAATCTGTACTTCTCAATCCCAGTAAATGTGTTCAAGGGGTCCATGAATGTTATGTCATCCCTGAAATAACCAAATTCCAATGAAAACCTACTTAAAAAAGTTAGAACATTCATAAAAAGACAAAGGTTAAAATTCAGATACATTTGTCTATAACAATTATAGCTATGTTTGGATTACTATTGGAATTTCATTGGAGGGTGCTCAACATACTTTTGGAGAAGGAACTCCTTTGTATCTTTTGCTCTCAACGTACTTTTG
This sequence comes from Glycine tomentella, assembly GCA_007407185.1. Taxonomy (NCBI): domain Eukaryota; kingdom Viridiplantae; phylum Streptophyta; class Magnoliopsida; order Fabales; family Fabaceae; genus Glycine; species Glycine tomentella. The sequence continues at coordinate 1,200,704 of PYAF01002896.1, forward strand.
GAATATTGAGAATTTTACCCCAAGCATGCACTATAATGGCCAAACCCTCTTTTGGTCTCTGCATTATTTTTGGACTTTTTCTTACCCTTGGCTGATGTTGCAAATCATTTCACTGTTCTGTTTTAACCTCCCAGTCAATTACTTTAATTAGACTACTCAATGTATAAAAAATAAGAGGAAAATCTCACTAACTGCATATAAAGTCTGATTCTAAGAAATAAAGTGTGGAAAGACAGGCACTATTATGCGTGTCTTTCCACTAGTATAAACAATTGCATTTGGGATTTGGCTCCTCTATAAAGTTAAAGAGGGTAACGTAACTAATCTCAGTGTTGATGAATTAATAATTAATAGTCTAACATATTTATGATTTGTTATGCATATGCATCTAATATCAATTGTTGATTTTTTTTTCTTTCTTTAACGACTGAGATTACTTGTTTATAACTCTGGAGCTAAATTGCTCAAGGATCCTAACTTTTGATATTATTTTCCAATCAAATTCAGCATTTTATCTAGCTAATCACAACCAATTTTAATTAGTTACCAAAACAAAGACAATGGTTGCCAAGATAAAACGACAAACTTAATTGAAAAATAGTCCTAAGTCCTAACACTATCATTGATACTGTATTTGAGAGTTTTGTCCAAAGAACAAAAAAAAAAACAGCACGGAGAAGAGAATTTGACGACATATATGGTCACAAGGGGTGAGAAAGGATGAAAGGAATACCTATAAATGTCATAATTGAGGTCTTTGATGAAGATAAAAGGAAGGTCCTCACGGATTGTCCTGACAGCAAGACCAAGGTTGAGGTAGAATTCATCCTTTGGCTGTTGTTGCTGCTTATCATGTGGTGTGCTGACTTGTGCAACTTGTGCAGTGGAAGTTTGTAGAGAAGAAGAGCATGTGGTGGATGATATAAGAAACTGAGAAGTGGGTTTTTGAGGTGAGAGACTTTGGTGAAGATTTGCTCTGTCTTTGTTGGATTTGGATTGAGCTAAAAGAGAAGGTTGGAGGTTTGGTAGAAGAAAAGTCATGGCCTTAATGGTTTGCAAAGATATTATTGTTATGTTAGCTTTTTTTCATTTGTGTGCGAGAAAGAGAGAGAGAGAAGAGAAGAGAAGAAGAGATTTGTGTTTTTGTTGTGTTTTGTTGTGTCTGTGAGTTGTTTGTGATGCTGATGCAAATTGAGGCTGCTGTTAACTTAGTATTTTGTGTCTGAGTGGCTTCGAACATGGCCATGAAATTTAGATGAATAGATACAGATGTTGCCAATTTTGCCTATTGAACCCTTGCGTTTTATAATATTGCATTTTATATGTCAAAACTCAAAAGCATGTCCTTATAATAAGAAGTGTCGTAAGTCATAACTACTTCCTAAGGAGGGATATATTGAGATGGTACACGACACGCGAGCGCATATATATACCGAGTATTTATTAGATAATTTTATTTTTAAATCTATTATTATGTATAAATTATATTTATAAAACTTTATATAATTTAAGAATCACTTAATACTCCATTAATATACATTAAAATTAAAATAGGATATATTGTTAAATATATAAAAAAATAAACTAATCATTTTATTACCCATTTGTAATTGTTCAATTTTTACAAAATATGGCACAAACAATCAAGAAAATACATATTTATAATTTAATGATTTTTAGTTGACAAAATTTATAATTTAATCATAAAATTAACAAAAATTACATTTTATATAAAGTAGTTAATGATGTGTGTATCCTAAGAGACGTTCATCTTAATCATATAATCACATATATAGATGATTAAAATTGTATTGGAAGTGTGAATAAAAAATCATTCATTAAATAAAGATGGACATGTTGAAAGTTGAATAACATACCAATGGTAATTAAAGAAATATATATATATATATATATATATATATATATATATATATATATAATGTCTTGAGGTTTAAGTTAGATATATGGTGTCAAATTTAAAAGCATTGTCTGCTCATGATTCATTAATACGTAGATTTTCTCAATATTTTACCCCCTTTTCATTCATAAAAAATATTTTATTTAAATATAATCTTTATCATTATTTTGATTATATGTGCTTTCTTTCTTTAGCCTATATGCTTAGAGACACACGTTTTGGATGAGCTAGATATATAGTCACAAATAAATACTGCATTTGTGATCCATACAAGTGCGAGTTCTTTATGTAGTAAACAGACAATATCACAAATATTTATTTATGCGCGCAGCCACGTAAGCTAAACTAACAAACCTGCTCAAAATCTTAAACGTGATTCACAAAGTTTGTGATTAAACCAAATACACGTTTCAAAATTACTTTTATATGGTAGTACAATTTAAAAATTAACACATTTTAAAATATGGTCTTTTTTTTTTTTTTTGGTATGGTGGAAAATAAAATATGGTCAATTAATACACGTGATAAACGAACGTTATTATTGTAATTATTTTCTTTTGAGAGCGTAGGATACACGTGAAAAGAGAAGCAAGACATTTCTACTCCTTTATCCCCTTATTAAATAACAATGAGGGTTCATCCCAAATATTTACGGAAGGAACACATTTTTCACCATCATAATATCTCATTCTAATGCTTGTACAAGTTATATTCACCTATTATAGTACAAATTTTAATTAACTGTTATATTAATTTGACCGTTGCTTGCTAATTCAAATCGTCTTTTTGCTTCTTTGTCTATATGAATTAATTTAATCTACAATGTGATCAAAGCACTACATAAAATGTTAAATTCAAACTTCAACACAGGATACGTGTATCCTTATTCATACTTGGAGAAACAAGAATTAGGTTTTGCTCCTTTCTTTACTAAGATATCATCACAATTCACAAGTATTGTTAATGTTGTATTTATGAGACTAATTTACGTAAGAAAGATTAGGAAGCCCTTTACTTTTGTTCTTGATTTAGTCCTTAAATTTAATATAATTTTTTTTATAAAGTATCATATGTTTTAGTCATGTTTATTATATTTTTCACTAGCATTAACATATATATAAAATGAATGGTACTTTATAATAATAATAATAATTTCCACCAATTTTTTTAATAATAATAATTCACAAAATCAACGACTAAAACAAAACTTTTCTAAAGTTAAAAACTAAAATGACTTATACTTTTAAATTTCTAATTCTTTTTTTTTTAATCTCTAACTCAACCGAATATTGACTATTTTACCAATAATATTACACAAAGTATACACTTTAACATTTTCCTTGGATGTGTGTGTCCAATTCTTGTTACTCTTGTTGGTTCTTCGGCTTCTCTCCCTATTCAAAGTTGGAAAATTTTCTTCTATTCGTTTTCTTGACTTTGATACTAGGGATGGCAAAAAGAAGAATTGGAGATGGGTTTGACCCTTCCTTTTTTATCTCTGCAAAAGATTGAACTGATACGCGTATGAGTATAAAAATGATAGGTTTAAAATTTTAATATTTATCTCATTCCTATCAAATTTTATCGGATTTGAGTATCCTCGTGAATAACCTGCTATACTCTTTTTATAATATTACTTCACTTATATATTTTAAATTTTAAATTATATTTTAGTTCAAACAATATATAAATATAATAAATAACAAAGATATTAAAGTTAAAAAATTAAGAATTCAATTATATTTTAGTTAAATGTATATTTTTAAGTTTTTATTTAATTATTTAACTATTTAAGATAATTAATTTATATTTTTAAAAAATATGACAATAAAATCTTTAATATATATTATGTATATATTAAGTTGTGACAAAAAAAATTATAAAAAAATACAATAATGATGAGTGCTGGTACGAGTTTGGGTAAGAGTATATATAATTTAACACACATCCTCATCTCCACTTAAATAGTTAGAGTAATACTCATCCGTATCTATATCCTATCAAAACAGATATTACTCATTAAAGTAAGAGTGATTCACACGGATACGGGTTATTTATCTTGCCTGTTTGATACTTTAATGCTTAGAATTTAAAATAATTTACATGTTTCGAATTCTTTTTTGGTTTCGTGTTGTGGATCAACAAATCATCAAGGAGTGGTGGATATAATATTTGCAGCACGAAATTCTGCTCTACAGTTCATACGAGGAAACAATACCTGCATCATAAAACAGAATAGCCACTTTTTTTGGTCTAAATTAGACAGAGTCAAACATGCATGTTTGATGTTTTACCCAAAAGCTAAATATCCCACAACAGATTTCGTGTATCATTTTGTTTAAAAAATAAAGACCGTGTTCTTTGATTTAAAGGAGGAAAAAAAAGAATCTGAAATAGTCAAATTCAAACACTTTCTATAACTATTTTTTTTCTTAAAGATAAAAAGTAAATATTGTTTGAAAGAGTGGTGATGAGTATAAAAGTACTTTTCATAATATGAAATAAATAAAACACACACTTCTGATTTGAGAGTTTCTTCGATTAAATTGTATAACTACTCCCCAAATTCCAATAAATTAAAGCTATCTTTATGCTAGAATGTCAAAGAAAGTGCTAGTAACATATATACTCTAATACTCTCTATTAAATATATATTTTTCACTGGTTAAAATTCACATCAATCTTTTTTTCTTATGAATGCGATTCATCAAATAAATAATAATGAAATTCATGTAAATTTCACTTAATAAGAAAAAAAATGTGTTAAAAAAGAGAGAGTGTTAGAGCATATTTAGTGGTAGATCTTAAATTGAGATCTTAGACTACTTTTTGATAGACCTCATAATGCCAAATAGGATTAAAGATCTCTTAAGATCTCTTTCATTTTTTTTTAATGGTAGATCTCATTTTGAGATATTAAGGAGAGAGAAAAATGAAGAAACTTTATTCTTTTTTGAATAATGTGCAGATCTTAAGAGATCTTCCATAAGAACTCATCCTCCATGGTGGAGATCTCTTCAACTCCTTTATTGGGAGATCTAATAAAGATCAGATCTTAAGCTTAAGATCTTTACTTAAGATCTTGCACTAAATATGCTCTTATTAGCAAATTAGCATTTCTTATTGTGAAATAACTGCATGTCATTTGTTGATGTGAGGGGTGGGCTCAGGTTGCATGCTGTGTCTTAGATTGAAGGGTGAGATGCATAACATGCTAATGCTGTTTTGGATAAGGTTTCCTTGTATTGAAAATGAAATGACAAAATAAACACAAGTCTAGGGGAGGGAAGAATACAAAGAGGGTCCTCCCCCAAAGGATTTCTGGAGTGGATATTCTTCAAGGTTCTCACTTCTTTTCAAGAGCCAATACAAAAGAGGGAGCACATTCCTCTTTGGGATACCATGTACTTTAGCATTTTTATTTTTTTTATTCATAGCATCTTTTTTTTTCTTTCTTATAGGTTATAATGCTATACAGATTAAATGGAATGGAACTCTACTGTTATTTAATGGTGACCAAGAAGGAACGAGAGAATAATATAAGACTACAATTATATGAAACAATTTGAATAAACATCTCATCAAGCACTTAAAAAGAATATAAAAAACAAATCATGTAATCAAAATATATCCTTACATAAATTAAAATAAACTTATGCGTCTCAACTTTTTCATAAACTCGCGCGTCTAATTTTTCCGCAAACTATAATAAACCTTAGCATTTTTAACTTAGAAAAGGTCTTTGAACAATGGGATTTTACAACTGAAAAATTCTGGTGAGTTAGAAGCTAATTGAAACTCAAACTAACATAATGGTTTTAGCAAATGAAATTAACTTTCTACGATTTCTATCATTTAAAGGGAATTTTCATAAACTCCAGCAACATATTAGGGCATGCTTGATTTGGCGTTTGGACACCCAACTGGAGGTTTACCCCTCATGAAAAATTGTGCCTGCTTGATTGGCAAATAATTTTTTCAGTTCAGTTGAACGAGACTTTCACAGAAACTAAGGTTTATCCTAAAACTACTTTTCTCTTGAACATAGAAAACTCAAAAAATGAATTAAGTTACATTAAACCTACTTTTAAACAAACTTGAGATTACAAAGTTAAGTTTAACCAAACTTCACTTTTTCAACTGTAATCCGATGTCAAATCGGCAGCTAATTCTTGAATTGGATGTAACTAGGGACACCCCATCTCTTGGGCCAAGTATATATGTGTCAGGCTTCAAATATTTAGTAATGAAACTAATACCCGTGTAGACTGACAGGTAAGTCATAAAATTAAATATATAATATAATTGTATATATTTAGTTTTAATTTTGTAGAATTTAGTAAATAAAAATCAAAACTAATAAACTATGCCTATTTTTTAAAAAAAAAGAAAATATATGTCTAAAAGATATTTAATATTAACTAAAAGTAATTCAATTTATGATATTAATAATAAAATAATTTAAATTAATTAACTTTAATTGTACTATAAGTCTATAACAAAGAATCAAACTATTATTTTATAATATATATTAACTAAAAATGTTATTATTTTGATAAACATAAGTAATTTAATATTAAAAATGTTAAAGGATAAAATAAAATGTAGAATAGAAAAAATACAAAAAGGAATAATATAACATCCATTATTATCAATATTTTTTTACTATTTTTTGATGATGCATAAAGCTGGAACCATATCTCACAAGGAAGATATTTAAACACATATAACTCATAAAAAGGTATTCAAGATAATATGTCATCTAGACTGGAAATATATTTATAAAACTGCAAGATCTAACATAGTTTATTAATGACAAAATAGATGTGTAACAAAATATTTGAACATACATAACTCTTAAAAAGGTAGCTGAGACAACATACCATCTAGACTGAAAATATATTTAAAAAACTGCAAAATCTAACATAGTTTATTAATGAAAAGATCGATGTGCAACAAAAATTAGAGAAAGAAAGAAGTGAAGTTCAATAATGATTTTTTCTTCTTTTGATAATATATGAAATCAGGCATTAAGCAATTGATCCACTTAAGACTCCATCTCTTAGTCACACCTGTGCAAACCTGTCAATAATTAAATTCAATCAATTGAGGTGAGAACCAACAACGTTGAGAAATAGTGATAGTAAGTAACAATGAGTGTTTAATTAATTCATACAACTTCTAATTTGTGAAACAAAAAAAAAACTTCAATAATATATATATATATATATGTATATATAACAAAAGGTGAAGGACCCAACGGAGAAAATTGTAGAAATTATAACATAAAATGAAAGAAAACCACTACACTTAGCAAGTTTCTAGACAGTTGTCAAGTAAATAAGAGAGGAATTATTATATCATTGGTGGTTTAGAGTCTCTTCGAAACAAAAAATGAAAGTAATATCACTGCCTACGCATTAAAGAGAGAAGGTGTGAGAGAGGTGAAAGAAATGATATAATGGGCATTTAAGATTTCAAAAGGAAAGATTGAAAATTTAATATTTAAAAGAAAAAGATTGGAGTGAACTTATAAAAAATGAGGTGCAATTAGGGCTAACAGCTTAGCAGTTTCTATTGCTTCCTCACTTGATACCTGAAAAAATTTAACAGATAGAAAACCATGAGCCAAATCCTAATTTAGAAACATACAACTCTCCTCCAAATATTCATACTGCAAAAATAATCATTAAGAAACTGCCAGAGACTTATTTTCAGTTTTCTGTTTCATAAGGATCTATAGCCTTTGGTGAACATGTAAATAGTGAAAACAAATGTATAAACTGTGCTTGAATATCGTTTACACTTGATAAAAAAGCTAGGGAAATAATAGAGAAGATTTAAGTGAATTGCCCAAGTGATTTGAACGTAGCAGGCTGTATTTGTATAGTTCAAAGAATAAACATAATTTATATTTACAAGAGCAATAAATAGGAATGAAAGTAGTTACAATACAAAAGTTCCAATGCTTCACTTAGACCTATTGTTTGTTATTTCTGACAATTTAAGTCTTACAACTTAATATTTCCAGTACAAAGCTAAGTAATATTTCAGACACAATCACCTTAGCACCTCTATATAATCAATGTGAGACCTCACAACAGTTCCCCTCAAACTGGTGAATGGTTACATTCCTGGCTTACAAGTGACGTTCTGACACTTTTAAGTAACAGATTTAATAATTGAAGATTTGGGAAAACAATGTAGTAGCAATCAAAACACTATTTAATCTGTACTTTATGAAGCAACAGTCAGTCTCAATTTGCATGGTTGTCAAGTTGAATTGGATTGTAGACAATATAAATAGCAAACTTATTAGCAGTCTCAAGAAACACTGCCTTTGTGCCATGGCTTGAAACTCGGCCTCTACACTTGACCAAGCCACAAAATTCTGTTTTTCAATCCTCCAAGTTTGTAGGCTCTCACCAAGAAACTTAGTAGCCGGAGTTTGACCTCCTATCTATAACTGACCCATCATAATCGGCATCAGTATACACTTCCATGGATAAATCCTCAATCCTTGAATAACAACCCACTTTCAGGGGTAGTTTTAAGTTATTGAAAATATCCAGTAAACTCCTTGTAGGTGCCTTTCCTACATATCATGCATAAATTGACTAACAACTGCATATGTAGGAAATTCTTTAGGTTTTAGTCTCTACTTCAACATTTCTTTCTCACTCAAATCATCCCCAGTTCCCTAGGATAATAATATCATCTACATATGTAGGGAAATCTCCACACACACAAGATCGATAATAAGAACACACTCAAAGCACACCACAAAGTAAATAATAGACACAAAATTTATATGGTTCATTACTTCTTGCCTTCATCTACGGGAATACCCAAATGTGTACAAATCCAAGTATCTCACCACTAAACTTTATAAGAAATTATAAACACTCACTTCAAAAGAGACTCTCCACTATTCAAATGACCTCTCAAACTTGCTTGTGGATTACGCTCTCTTAGATGGGTGTTGATGTTTCTTAACCTCATGGTTGGAGACAAGATGTGTGTATTTCATAGCAGTGTCACCCAGAACCTCACTCCTCTTCCTCCCCGGGAAGTTTGTTGTCGATGTAGATAGATTTTCACCATAAAAGTTGTCCCTGATGGTAAAGTTAACCAGCTTAAGGTCTTTGGATTAGACTATGGTGACACTATCTATCATGAAAAATTAATTGTTTTATTCTTACCATTAATCTATTCCAAACACACTATAAGTTCCTTCAGCTGCATTAGAATGTAAAGGCAATTCAAGAGGGGGGAAGTCTAAATTTAATTTCCCAAACTTAGACAGCTCAGACAACCGATTACACTTTCCCTGAAGCTGAGGTACAACAAAGAAATATTCAATTTCATGGAAGATCACATCTTTAGATTTAAAAACCTGATGACTAGAAGGGTGATCAGTTACAACCTTTCTTGGAAGGTTAATAACCAAGACAAGCACACTTCACACTAAGTGGATCAAACTTACTGTGATGCTGTTTGCTAAAATGAACAAAAGCACTTGAGCAGATTGTTATAACTGAGCAGTCTTGAGTGATATGCACTTGGCAGACTATATTCACATACATCTAAAATAAATACATATACCTACAAGAACAATAAATAGGAAAGATTATTTCATATGATCCTAAATTTCCAATATCATTTGGTTTTTCAAACAGTGACTATTTCATGATCGTAATACTCACAGTATAACACTAAATACTATCACTATTTTCAACACAACCAGCACTAACAGTTCAGTATCTCCATAATTAATGAGACCTTATAACATTTACCCTTCCACTACAATGTATGATAATCTATAAGATAACATTCACGTAAACAATTCCATGGGCAATTACACAACTTTCAACATAATTGTAGTGCTAAAAAGTCACAGTATATCTATAGTAACCTGAATAATTTCATCAAGCAGATTAACATCCAGCACAGCAGGAACAATACCAGCACCAATTCCCTGAATCAGATGCCCTCCTTTTACACATTCATGCAACATGTCCCGTTAGTACAGCATTAGCATCATCAGATGTCAGTCTGAAAGTAAAATATTATGTGATGACTGCCTCAAAAAGTTGAAAAGAAAGGAATGCCAAATTAAATTTACCTCAGAAAGTTGATAGGGGGAAAAATAATGCTTTTAAAAAATATCAGGAAGTGAAAAATCATAATTTTAGTTCTATTGTAATGATGCATATATGGCATCAGTCTCTATGATGGATACCAAAGAACATTAGTAAAATGTTATTAATCTAATTAAATTGAAGAACAATGTGAGTGGCAATAGGCTTTAAATAGTCCACTATGAACTCAATTAAAGGGGCAACTCACTGAACTCAGTCTATTGCACCAACTGTTTGGTTGGGTCATGAGTGTTCTAACATATTAACCTAGATACATACTGGCTTACAATCTGAAGATCATTTGAAATGCAGATATAAAAGGTCAGCAAGAGATTAAAATCTTACGAAGTGACCACTTAGAAGATTTTGATGATTTCAAGAGGTACAAGAGTTGAAGTGATGTTGTGGAGGTTATACATGGAGAGAAAATGGGACAAGAAAGAGCAATAAGATAGGTACATCATTTACAAAGACAGTAAGTAACTTACCTGGCTGTCCTCCACTCAAGACTTCACTTTCAACTGGTTCCCCTCCATAGACCTTGATGAAAACACATAGCATCAGCAATGAAGGTAATTACATGTATTTTAAACTCTCTTCCCTCCACTGGCAAGTGTTCAGAAGAAAAGGAACCTTGATTTTTGAGTTTCTCTCCTTGAGGAATTTCCCTGCACCTGTTATTGTACCACCAGTTCCTATACCTGCTAACAAGGGCATCAACTTTCTCTCCAGAATCTCTCCATATCTCAGGGTCAGTGGTTTCATAGTGAATCTACAAGGGCGCACAGATTTGTCATCATACTATATCTCAATACATACAAGATAAATTACCTTTGGGTTTGCAGGATTTTCAAATTGATGAGGCATAAAAGCATAAGGTGTCTCCTGTTGGGTATGGCAGCATATATGCACGGGCCCCGCTCTCCGGTGAGAGGGCGGGGGCCTGGGGGAGTCTCCCTGGCGGGGGCTAGGGTAAACTCTGTGTGTTGTTTTCTTCTTCCCTTTCTCCTATCTCGATTGTTGTGTGATTGCTCGGTACCCAACATCTCCCTCAGTATCTCCTCAGCCTTTTGAAGACTACCTTCGAAGCCCATAGCAGGATCAGTGAAATGCAGCTCAGCTCCCAAAGCACGGAGCACAACTCTTCGCTCGAAACTCATTGAAGCCGGCATTGCTAGGATTAGCCTATAACCTTTAAGTGCTGCAATGAATGCCAATCCAATTCCAGTGTTTCCACTAGTAGTCTCAACAAGTGCAGTCTTTCACCAGTTTAATTTAACCGTGTCCACAACCAGAAAAAAAAAAAAAAAAAAAAAAAAATCTCATCTAAGAAACCCAACAATCTGAACTTGAAAACACAGCATCACTTTGACTAAACATGATTGATTATTGGGGAAAAAATGGCACAAAAAACTAAGCCCCTATTTGGATAAATCTTCTCAATAAATCCTAATAGGAGAAGAGAATAAAAAGGTAAAATGAATTAAATTTCTTCCATAAGTTAAAATTAGCTTATACAAAAGTTAAATAAGCTAATTTTAACTTATGGGAGAAACTCAATTCATTTTACCATCTTGTTTTCTTCTCCTATAAGGGCCTATTGAAAAGTTTATCCAAACAGGACCTGAATTCATAAATCATATCATGCGTGTACAAAACCACCAGTGCCCCAGAACTAGAGTTCTATTACCAACCTTCCCTAGTGTAATTAGGCCCTTGTCCTCAGCATCCTTGATTATCCTGCACCCCCAAAGAAACAGTTAGAATTTGTCTTTTTACATAAAAGTCCCAATGATGGTAAGGCAGACCAAAAGAACAGAGAGCCAACCTCTTTAGCATAGAAAAATCACTTCACCAACATCTAATCCCATTAAACAATGAATTTGCAGGAAATTTTCAAATATCTTAAGCATAGAAAAGAAACAATGATTCATTATTTATGACAGAGAAAAACAGTAAACTCTTTTGCACCTGTCTTTGACACTTGAGCAGGGTTCCATTGACTCCAACTTTGCAGCAATGCAAGCCACACAACCTTCCACAACTTTGTTCAGATACACCATTGGAGTGTTTCCAGTTAGCTGCAGAAAGCAAGAAATAAGGGTGTAACAATTATTTCTAACTGCAGAATAATCATAACCAAAAGAGCTAAAAGAGAAAGAAAAATTACTTCAGTAACATCTTGTTTTATTGCACACTCCTTTTCCATGTTATCTTGGTATCACCTGAACATTGGATTGTGAGAATGAATCTTAAACTGAAACAAAAAGGAGAGAGAAACACAGCAAGTTATTATGTGTCAGCACAGCACAATGAATATTAATGACAAGTTGGCATATTGAACATGCATGTTCTGGTACTTACAAGAATTTATCTACAACAAGAGGAGCTTCCTTCTTTGCTTGAAATAGACCCTCTTTGACTCTATTTTGGATACTGAGCTCCCACATTGGAATGATAATGCAAACTAGTGACTTGTCATTTCCAACTTTTTCCAATTTTTAATTCATTTTTCATATTTACTTGTAATTTAATTTAAGTACATATAATTTAAATTAAAAAACAGCTAATAAAATATGTCAATAGGAAAATTAGGAACTATTAATCGTCGACATAATTAATAATTTCGTATCAATTTAGAATTGTTATTGCTGAGCTGAACTACTTTTAATTATTTACTTAAATATTAACTACTTGTTAGTGCTAACTTTATTTCAAAGTATTCGTTGCTCACTTAGGTTGATAAGAGTTTTTCTTATTATAGTTTTTCTTCTAGTTTCTAGCTAATTGCTTGGCCTTGTTCGGATTCATCTTTATTATCAAATTAATATGGGAGCTACTGTTCACATTACCAAAATTGTTTTTCTCACTATCCAAGTTAATTTTTTTATTATTTCTCAAAAAACATCCTTCATGTATACACATACAGAAACACTTGTACAACATAATCGTGTCTAATCGTGTCTCCATTATATATAATTGACGTGAAAAAAAAAATATATAGAGAAGTCTCGATGACATGTTGAAACTCTTTTACCTATTTTTTTTTCATGATTTTGCAATTTAGAAAAATAACATTAATTTTGTTCTTCAAGATGATGATTCCACTAAACTAACATGTAATTATGCATGTTAGAATTAGTTTTGGTCGTTCAACATGTTAGAATTTCACATGCTTGATCTTGACATGCTAAACTTATAATACTTCATGACTTTTGTTACATTAAAAGATGACTCAAACCACGTATATGTGCATGTTCTTCGTAAGGTGCAGGGATGGTGGCTTCTTCGCGGTGATCGCTGGAGAATTGCAGTTGAGAATTTACATGCAATTTTGGATTTTGTTCTAAGTAGAAAGGGATTTTTTCTACCAGGTTTTTTTTGTGTGTGAGTAATGGTTCCTATGTGTTGGCAGGAAGGAAAGTTGGACTCTTGCATCAACTAAGAGATGATAGATTTGTTTGGAGATAAGTCATTGCATCAACTAAGAGATGATAGATCTGTTTGAAGATAAGTCACTAAGTATTTTTTAGAGTTTATAGAATTTTTTCATGTAGAGACTTGGACCGCAAATGACATGCAGTGTTTTTTTTTTTTATTAATATTCTATATTTGCTTATGTACAAAGATTGATATTTTGTTTCTAATTTTTGGGATTTTATAGTATTTTTTTCACACCCTTCAAAATTTATTGGACGGACCACATGTTTCAAATTTGATGGTTGGGGTACTAGGTTAGATTTCATGTGTTTGTAAAAGAAAATTATTCTCGGCCTACTTGACTTTATCTTACACCAGCAGAGAGGATTTGTTGTTTGAAAAGACGTTAGAACCTGGGGTGCTTATTTCTTACCTTTGGAATTTTCATTTATTAATTTCTTATTTAAGTTTTTCACCAGCTTAATTCCCATCTAGATTTAATAATTTTAATTCCTTTGTTCACTAGATCATTAAGTTGAGAGACAAAACACCCGAAGGAGAGGGTAATTGGCGTGGGAGGCTATGTGGCGTTGCAGAGGAGTAGTGGGACATTGATCCCAATCGAAAGCCAGGTCATGGTGTTATTCCTCCAAAGGAGTTTGATCCAATAGAAAATCCTCATTACATTTATCTCTAGGGAAGCTCAGACAGATTTTTGTAAGGGACATTGAACAATTTCTTTGAACTATTAAATACGGTGTGGCAAACCGTTTAAAGCAGAAAAGTAGAATTCAAGTTATTGTTGATAATTGCATGGAGTTGATTTATGTTTGAGCTTTCAGTTTATATATTGTTATAAAATTTGAAAACATTAAAGAATAAATTTGTAATTAAAGTATTAAAAAATACATATTCTTAAAATTATTCAAATTAAAAGTAAATTTTTCTTAAGAAAAGGATAATATAAAAGCCCTCAAAATTTACAACAATTCACTACGCACCAAATTTTAACTTATCACTTAATCCTATAAAAATTTCTTTTAACATTGCATTGAATAACAAGAACAAAAACAAATGGGAACGGTATTATAAAAAAAACTAACAAAAACCACAAATGTCGACGCAATTTTTTTAACAAAAAAACCCAAAATGGATTTTAAAGGAACAGTTGAAAATATAGGAACATCTGAATGCACAAGCCTAAGGAAAACAAATGGCCAATGCCAGAATCTCAGTTCCAAATTGTTCTCGGCAACGTACAGCACTGAAAACGCCACGGATTAGGCGAATCAGAGACTCTAATTTGTTGCCTTTTTTCCGAAACCAAAATCTAATAAACGATTTAATAAAATCGAAAATTGAACACACAAAAATTGAAGGAAAAAAAGGCTCAGAAAATAGATGGCATCAACAAGCTCAATGAAGCTCTCATAGTTTGATGGTATATATAAATTAGTCATCACTGCCCCAAAACATGAGAAGAAAAGAAAAATTAAACCTTCGAACAAGAAAACGAGAGAAAATTTAGGGTTTTGGCAATCTTTATTGAAGAAAAATTGGAAGCGGTGACTGAAAGAATGGTGGAGAGGTAAAGAATGGATGGGGATTAAATAGGGAGCGAGGGTGGAAGTTACGAAGGGAAAAGCAGCGAAACCCTAATCTCTCTAGTGCGTGAAATTACGATTCTTTCCAATATGTTTTGGGCCATACGGCCCACGACATACAATGAGCGCTCTGTTTTTTCAACCCGTAAAATCTCCATGAAATAAATACTAGTGCTAGAATATAGTGTAATTAAATTAGGATTTTAATTGCTACAAATGTGTTTGATAAAAAAAATTATATCTATAATTAATTAATTATATCAATAAAATAACTCTATTAGTATTTTTTATGAATGAAATTAATATGAAAATGATATTCAATTTGACTTAAATTTAAAATAATAATAATATTTTAAAGATAATAAGATTTATTAGAACATTAAATAAAATAAATTTTCATTTGAATTTAAAAATAATTATATACTTATACTCATAATTATAATAATAATAATAATAATGTTAGCCTATTCCAATGAAAAATGGACACATCACCGCCACTCTAACATTGGTGACAAAACAAGTATTTATTGATTTTGATAATTATTAATATTCATTGAAGAATCTAATTGATCATTTAAGTAAAGTTTCTTGTTTCAGTTAGTTTTTCTTATTCATCATAAATCCAAATTTTTATTTAAGAATATATTTTAATAACTAGACAATCATATTAAATATTTTGATTTTAATAAGAGAAATGATCCACTAAAATATTAAAATTATAACAAATTGTACAATAACTTATGCAATATTATATAATATTATATTTTTATTTTGTATCTATCTATCTATTGTTAGACTTATTTTGAATTTTATAAAAAATAATTAAAAGATCTCATATCATCCTAATATTTCTCAACACTATTGTTTTCTATTTTACTCACTCATGTATATGGTGACTTTCAATTTCAAACAACATCATGTTGTTAGTGGTTTGTTGTGAGTAATTTAGTGGTTATTTGCATATACTGAAAATAAGGAGTTAGTTTGAAAGCAATAAAAGTATTTAGTCAAAGCAAGCATAATGGCATAAAGTATTTAGCCACGAGGCATCGTGTGAAAGCAAGTGAAATAATCATTGAACACAACAACACTAAATTAACTATTACATATCCATTGATAAAAAGGTCTGCCAACTAAATCATTCAAGGATCATGTAATATGTATGAGACTTGATGTAGTTACGTAAGGTCTCTTTTGAAAGTAGTGAAACTTTATTTTGTTTGTGTTCTCATTTTATGTATACATTTGGTTAAGAAATAAATGATTTTTGGACTCAATAATACATATTAAACATGTTCGTTTAGTTAAATTGTCACTTTTACTAGGGGTGATTACATATTGTGATATATAGAAGGTAATAATCATTTTAATTTGAGAATTTATTGTCATGATTTATGTGAAAAAACATTAGATCAAGTGGAAGAATGTTAGACTTATTTGTAATTCTAAAAAAATTACTAAAAGTGTTTCTTGTTACTTTCAATTTCAAACAACAGTCATATTGTTTAGTGGTTTGTTTTGATTAATTTAGTAGTTATATGCATATCCTGAAAATAAGGAGTTGATTTCAATGATGGACATAAACTGACTCTATAAATAACAAAGTCTACAACTTAAACATCTCATTATTACGAAATATCCTTTTTCATTGTGTGAAAGGTGTTATATTCTGGAAGCACTCTATCTTTTCTTATGTCTATATATTAGTGCTATTAGAGAAACAATGACAGGAGATTAGTGGTCCTTTAATTAATTATTATAATTCATATACTCGTGTATAAGTGATCACTTATGTGCAACATATGATCTGATTTCTATTTATTTTTAGCATTTATCTCCTTCACCTTTCTTTTTTCTTTCTTCAAAAAAATAAAAATGTATCTCCTTCACCCTATCATGTTGTATAATGTTATATAATTTGTTGTATTTATGTCATTTCTCTTTGCAATATGTTTGTTACATATGTCATTGTCATTTATCTGTATTTATATATTGCAGTATGGTGTCATCCCTCAATGTTTCACACGGGTTGTTAACTAAACTTTAGGAATCGATCAACTACCTTTATAACAGAAATTGACGTGCATATTTGACTAAATGGTGCACTTCCATGCACGTAAAACTCGATTTTCGATGCAACCATTATTTGGATTTAGCTATGCTAAAATTAGCAAATATATAAAATGAAAAGGTAAAAATATATTTATTATACTAAGGATTTAGTTCAATTGATTAAGAAGATATATAATTATTATAAATTTATGATATTTTGTTCAATTTATACAAATAAAAAAACATATTTATTATTGAAGTGAGCCAAAGTAATATAACTTTAATTGATTTTAAATTGACGGTGAATTTATTCTTATTTTCTTAATTAACACATTTGTGTTCAATTTATTGGAGGAAACTTTCAATAAATCCAAAAAGAAATCAAATTTAGGGATGTTCACGGATACGTCACTTATGAACTTGGGTTGGATCATTTATGTATTTGGGTCAAAATTGAACTGAATCGATAAAAAACATTCATGTATGGGTTGAATGATGGATTTAAATTTATACATCCGATCAAAATCGAACCGATCAAATTTTTTTAGAGTTGTTTGGTTTGACTTTAAATATTGCTAATATTGAGACTCCAAGTATTAGAACAACAAGTATCGAGACTACTAGTGTTGAAACTTCTTAAGATGTATTTGGGTCAAAATCGAACGGAATCGATCAAAAACATTCATGTATGGGTTGAATGACGGATTTAAATTTATACATCCGATCAAAATCGAACCGATCAAATTTTTTTTAGAGTTGTTTGATTTAGCTTTAAATATTGCTAATATTGAGACTCCAAGTATTAGAACAACAAATATTGAGACTACTAGTGTTGAAACTTCTTAAGATATTATTTTCAGATACATTGTTATTTGTTCCACTTTTTTTCATTTTTTTTGTCATGTTTATATTATTAATGAATCATATTTTATTCATTTGTTTCAGCAAATCTGGTTACAGCAAAACTTATTACAATAAATTAGTTTATAGAAAATAGTTGTGATTGAGACTATGATAGTAAATCTCGTTGAAGAATATTTTATTTTAATTTATATTAGTCTATTTTAGAATATTATGTTAATGGTATTAAATGAATCAATTTTACTAATTTCAAGTATTTGATAATATTGTGTTAATTGTATTGTATTATTTGGATGAGTCATGAGCCGACCAAAAAAAATTGGATGAGTCATGATATAAAAAAATAGTTGTAAGAAAAAAAAATCAAATTTAAATGAATAATCGATTGACCCGAACCGAACTAAACCGTTCATAATGAGTTCAATTGGATTTCAATTTTTTTTTTTATAAAAATCAAACCAAACCAAACCAAACCGATTAAATTTGATTAGGTTAAATCCTATATTTGACCAAAACTGGCTTACGTACACCCCTAATCAAATCCTCTTCACATATTTGCTCCCATTCAATTATGTTATGGTAATATTTTTATGTTCAAATAAAAAGTTTAGTAATCTCCAAAGAGTTGGTTAAATGAAATAAAACAAATCTCACAAAATAGATTACATATATAAATTTTCACTCATCTCTTCGAAATAAGAAAATATATAAATTATTTTGTAAATACTCTTCAAATTGAGAGACTTTCTCTGTCTTAGACTAAGTCATGATCTCCTCCCCCAATTTTGTTTATGTAAATAAATAACAATAAAAAACAAAATACTTAATAGTCATTGCATCCTAAACATGATGAAAGACAATCAATATCATACAAGTTTTTCATATTTCAGTTTCTCCATCTACTTTGCGCACTTTGCGCTCCTCTTTATTAATCCCTTCCGTTCTTATCAACTTTCTCATCATATATTATTCTCTTTCAACTTTTTATCTCCCACTCCATCATTGTATATAGCCTAAGTAAGTGTATATACCCTAAGTATCAAAGCATCATTTTCCAAAAACTAGCAATTATTTGAGTACTTATATTTCAACATTATTTTTTGTTACACCCTACCCCGTGCACCGACCTAAAAAATTGTGGTGAGAAAAAAAATACTCTTTGATTATTATGAGTCAACCACATTGGGAGTACTTAGAGGAACCAACAACTACAAACGTCAAATTAGCATAGCTTAGCTATGCCATCATTGTACCATGGCATATCATCACCTCATGGTCTTGTGCTCTGGCCTATGAGAAAACTCAAAATCTATGTGCACAAAAGCCCTTTCAACTTCTGGAAGCTGCTCCAACTTCTCTTGGAGTGTCTCACCAATGTTGTGTGCTTGGTGGAGAAGCATGTCTTCTGGCAACACAATGTCAACTTCCACAAAGTAATGCGCACCAAGAGTGTAAGCTCTAACAGTATCTATGTGCTTGATCTGTTCATGGTGATTCCATATGAGGAAAGTTAACTTGGCTAGAAAATCAGGTGGTGCTGTCCTTCCAATAAGTGACCAAACATTCTCAATGACTGTCTTGGCCCATGTATTAATTGTATACAATGCTATCTGCATTACACATTCAGGATATCATCATTAGTAGTTCAATCAAGCAGTTAGCTTCATGTAACAAGCAAATAATTATGTAACAAAAAGATCACCATTCAAGATTTTGTAGAACAATGAAGAAAAACAAAATAAAGGGTAAATATGTTTTTAGTCCCTAAGAGCATCATTATTTTTTTATTGAATCTCTAAAACTTTTCCTACATTTAATAAAATAATGTGATGTTAGTATCTCACTGAACATGTGCATTGAGAGACTAAAATCACATTATTTTATTACATGTAGGAACTAGAAATGAATAAATTTGTTAAGTAAACTAAAACAAAAAAATAATGATATTTTCAGGGACCCAAAACAGTTAAGGGGAAAAAAAGAAAAGAATAGGAGCCAACTTGGTATGAGTATACATTTTTGCATATGATAACAATAAATGCTACTTCGTAAAAACAAAGTGAAAATAATGTGGTATGTTAGCAACCATATGTGAAAAAAAAAAAAAAAAACCAAAGACAATCAACAAACTGTACTTATGAACTCACAATAATAGCTCCTGTTGGATCAATCCACCAAATGAACTTGACAGCTAGCACAGCAGCAACTAATCCAACAGAATTAGTAATAACATCAAAAAAGTGATCTTGTGCATACGCTCTAATAATTTCATTTTTGAATCTTCGACAATAGACCATAAGAATGAACTTCACTACAGTCACAAACACCATAATTCCGATCATCCAATGCAGTTTTGTTGGATCCATATCAGGCTTAGACTGTAACAAAAAGAATGACATGAGAAATTAAAAGTATGCGCCTTGGTAATAATTACAGGAAAATCAAGAAGAGTTACTTAAAACTGCTAGTCTGCTACACGGCAAACAAATAATTAAGAGTTAGTCCAGACTTTGGATAAACATTTTAACACTTATAGCAGAAGAAAATACAAAGGTAAAATAAACCAAATTTCTTCATGAGCTAAAAATTACATATGTACCTCAACCTTTTGAGAAGTTAGACAAGAGAGCATTTTAAATGGTTGGCTGAATAAGTTGATTTTAACTTATGAAAGAAGTTTGATTCATTTTATCTTTCTTATCCTTTAAGTGCTTCTTCATAAGTTTATCTGAATTGTACCTAAATTCAAATTCATAAACAAATGTTGAACCCAAATTTGGGGGATCTACTAAACAAACAAGAATAAAGGTTTATCTCACTTGCCTTGGAAATAAGTTCTCGGGCAGATTCAATCAAAATCTGCAACCCCAAGGTTGCCATCACTGATGCAAAAACAATGATACCCTGCACAGGAAATCATATCAGCATGTAACTTCATTAAGCAACCATGCAATGGCTATTTTGAAAATATCCCAATTATTTACTAAAACTTTATAGGATTCAATCACCTGTGCAGTTTAATTTAAATTAAAACTTACCACTGGTTGCATGCGTTTCTTTCCAATTGGATAGTGATATTGATTTGGGTTTTTCATGGCATTAGCAGTAAACCACAATATGAATCCTGACAAGAGATCCAAGAGAGAATCCATGGTTGAGGCAATGACTGCTAATGATCTACTTGCAACTGATGCATAAACCTTTGCTGCAAACAGCACCAAGTTACACATATTTGACACATGAACAGCCATCCTCTCACTCTTGGCTAGTTGCTTCATTTCATCCTGAGAAACATTTAGCATGTACATTTAGTAGAGTTTCTCTTCGTAGATTGAATGAAAAATCATAATTTTTTACTGAGATTATAGTCAAGACCAGTTAGTGCTGCTTCATGTATGACAGATAATAAGTAAATCATGGTAATAGAACAATCAACCTCAGTTAGAGATCCTGGGAAACCACCCGCTTTAGTCATAGTCTCCATCTCATTAAATCCTTCAAGGAGTCTCTCCTGCTTCTTGTAATATTCTGCCACTTTGCGTTGCTTCCCTGAAACACAAGTTAAAGTAGGATTAGAGAGTAAGTAGGCAAATCCACAATCCAGAATATATGACTTTAACTGAAACATCTTGATGATGAATTTAAATGCTATTTTTTTTAAAAAATTTTGGTTATCATTTCTGAGTTCCTCAAGTAAATTAATGATCAATAATGTCAAAATTTTCAAAACAATGTTCACCAACCTTTAATAAATTGAAGATTTTAAACTTTTAAACATTATGTAGTTAAACTATCTACTTTATCTTTTGAGACAAGATAATAAAGGGTATAAAAAATATATCTGTAAAGCAAATAGAATCCAGTGTGTCATTAGAGAAAGTATTAATATTTTCTGATTATGTATGGAATTAAGTACAATAGATTCTAACAAGAAAAGAATTATATGATATTGGGAATGGAGTATCTTCAGGATTAACCGTGTAGATATGAAAAAGGACGGATCATTATCATCAATATTAATCCCCATGTACTTTTGATCAAAAGAATGGAACTATACCAAAGTAGTACTAAACTAATCAAATTCAAGCACCAAGATGCAAATTCACAATAAAAGGCTCTGTCCTTATGCAAAGATTCCCACCATGGCCTACACAATAAATAACAAACAAAGACTAAGTGCGTGTTTGGTTTCGTTTTGAAAAATTAATTCTGAGTTCAGAATTGACTTTGGATACATTTTCATATATTTGGTTTCATGTTGGAGAAGAATTCACAATTAATTATGAGTTCAAGCGACTTTGAGTAACTTTTTGAGTAACTTCTACGTTGAATCCAAAATTTTCTAATGAGTTTTACTCCTAACTTGATTTTATAATAAAACATCCAAACATAAATCACATCACTTCAAAATCAATTTTAACCAAAATTATTTTTTGCAAAATCAATTTTTTCAACGCTTATCCAAACATAGACTAATAACAGCACCCTCCAACTTCTTCAGTTTTCACAATTCAAAGCATCACGAAAAGAAAAACAGACCCATCACGCAAAACAGAGACTTTGAAATTTAAACATTCATAGGAAGTCTGAATTTGCAGAATTCAACACATGCATGATAACCACAAAGGCCAAAACAGACCCAACATACAAAACAGAGACTATAAAATTCAAAAATTCAAAGGAAGTCTGAATTTGCAGAATTGAACACATGCATCATGCATGGCAACCACAGAGACCAAAACAGACCCATTAAACAAAATGGAGACTTTATCACTTCAATCAACAAAGAGAACAAGAAAGTTTAAAAGGGTAAACAAAGGTACACTGGGTTTGCACAAACCAACACATCATCATTCATCATTCAGAACAAAATCAGACTCATCACAATTTAACACGTCACGACTGTAAACAAACCACACCCATTACACAAAACATAAACTTGAGACATTCAAAAGAAGAAAAAGAATGTCTCACTGGGTTTACGAAGAAGGCCTCGGAAAGTGAAGGATCGTTGATTTTGATGATCATTCGTTTGGCTTGGCAAACGAAACTCTTTGACATCAAGTCTCCAAGAAGCTTTTGCAGTCTCTTCCTCCGGTGACACCAGAAGCGGTTCTCTCCGGTGAGTTCCTGCGCCAATCTCCGCCATGTTCAGTTTTCTCAAGGTTTCAGTTTTGGTTTTATTTTTTGTTTGATGCAATGCTTAGATAATAACCACCTTCCAGTTATAGGGAGAAACGTAGGAGGAAAAGAACTGTGCTTGGTGCGAGTATATATACAAACTTTAAGATGATTTTCCACTTTTCCTTTAATTTTTTTTATAAAAAATGGTAAAAACCAGAAATTGGAGTTCATAACCTAAAAAAATATAAAAAAATAGAAATTGTAGTTCATACGTGGCAGCATGTGGACCCTGTGTTCTTCCTAGATTGAATCTTCGTGTGACCAGAAGCACTAGAAGTATGTGAACTATAAATTGTGGAGTGGATAAATACTATGCTTGATGCTTGTTTCGGTTAGGCTAGCCTGGCTAGGAGCCATAATTTTTTTTTTAAAAATAGCCTTGTAATTTAAAAATAAAGTGAAAAAGAAATTAATTTTATGGAATTAATTAAATAGGAATTTTGTTAATAGAAATTTTCCTCATGTAACAATTAATGTTGAATTAACATGTCATGCAATTTTAAGATTTTATCACTAAAATATATAATTAAGTTTAAGGTTTTGTTCCTCATTATAAATTCGAGGATTTTTAAACAAAAATGTTTTAAAAAAAAAATTTTGTTTAACGTTTTTTTAGACTTGAGTATCCGATTTATTTTTTGTTCGTAATTTTTTAAATAGTATTACTTAAATGTAATTAACTTTAATTGAAATTTTTCCTATATTTAAAATTTGATCTTAACATACTATGTGAAACAAATTATAATTTTTAGCTAAATTAAATTTTAA
>PYAF01002896.1:1224751-1248023 GCA_007407185.1 Glycine tomentella
TTTTTTAAGATAATTTTTTACACACCATATCGTTAAATTAAAATAATGTATCATGATTTAAATAATTTTCTTAATTTTAAAGTTTAATATCTTTAATATATTTTGTCTAATAAAATAAATTATTTGTTGATAATAATAAAATAAGTATACATTATTGATAATGAAAATATATATTATTTTTAATTTTTATATATAAATGTTACTTAAATTTTAAAATTCCCACGCCCCCAGTCAACATAAATTTTTAGATTAATATGAAGTAACTAAAAATAAAATGTTTATATTAAAAAATATTTATTAATTTAGAATATATCAAATATGTTTTTATTTACTATTTTTACAAAATCGTTTAATTACATTAAAAATATATTTAAGATCATTCCCAAAAGCTAATAACACAACCCATTATCTTCTTAAAGTTATTAAGATCAGTTTTTCAACTTTTGTATTTAAAAATTATTGTGTATGGGATAAACTTAGGACCAAGCCTAAGGGATTACGTTGTTGCGACAACCCATCACCTTACGTTGTCGTCTTTCTTAAGGAATAAGTTACTGATCGAAGGGAAACTGCAAATCGTTCCCATCTTTATTTCGTTGGATGTCTCTATCTTAAATCTTTGTTCTTTTATGATGTGTATGCCAATTGCACTCGCCTAAAGTGTTACCAAAGCAAAGGCTTATATCAAAATCATATGTGATCGATGCTAGTCTTATTTCTTTATAAAAAGGATTAATAATTAATATTTTAAATAATTATTATATGAATTAATATATTTTAATTATATGTGAAATGCTCATATTGTTAATGTATTTTGATTACATATTTTTATTATTTTAAATTTAATTTCTATATATTATCAGTATTAATTTTTTTGATATATTAGCAAATTAAATTGTTGTTACACGTTATAGTAGTTACATAGGTGAGGCCCCTAGTGTGTTAGGAAAATGATGCATCTGATCTTTCTGTTATTGAATAAAAATCAGCTCTTCCCTTCAAAAAACTAAAATAGATTCAATCAAATAAAAATATTCAAAGTAGATTTTTTCATCAAAAGTTAAAAAATTATGAAGATTAAACTTGTTAAAGTCACTTACTAAATTTAAATTCGAAACAGTGAGATAAACCTATGACTCTTCTGTAGTTTGAAGTGAGATTTGGATAAAACTTATTTGCAAAATTTAAATCAAAATCTAATTTGATTTAATAAAAATTCTACTTTTCATCATGTTTTTTTTTGTTTTTTTTTATTTAACTAGTATTTTAATTTGTGCATTGCATAGGATAATTTTTTTATATATAATTAAAATTCATAGTAAATATATTTTTAATATATAGATTATATTTTATATATTAAAATATTTATTTATTATAAGTTTTAGTTATAATATACAATTTAAATTATTTATTATAAATTCTATTTAAGTTTATGATAAATAATTTAAATTGTAATATAAGATATTTTTAATAAATTAATCTCAAAACCAATTGAAAATTATTTTACATAGATATAAAAATAGATAATGATAAAAAGAGGTTCGTTTGGGATAATTGACAGGAAAAAAATTTGGTTAACTCTTAACTGTGAGCTGTTGTACGCTTGTCCAAATGAGAGAATAGGAATAAGATTCACACAAAAAAAAAGTGAACTCACCTTTTAAGTTTTGTATTTTTAATTTATTTATAATATAAAAGTAGAAATATATTAATATTAAATTAAATTGACCTTATATATATATTCCTAAATTGTTTCATCAATGTGAACAAGGAATTTGGTCCCCATCTGTTCTGTTCTCTTGCCATGGCTCAGTTTTGTGTGGTTGTGATTTGAGTTTTATACATACCCAGAAAAATCTCGGAAAAACAATAATCTATACTTTAGTTTTATCTATACCCAGTACCCACTCCTCATTATATATTTTATATATGGTGCAGGATGATGATTCAAGTGCCAACAAAATCGCAAAAGATTTGGATTATATTTTTAGTTTTAAAAAATTTAAATCAAATTTGATAAAAAAATACACTTTTATGTTTTAATTTGTTTCTTCTTTCTGCTTATTAGTTTTTTTATTTATATTTAATATTATTAAATTAAATTGACTTATGAATATTCCTGACTTTTGTATGCGCAGTTTTGTCCGACTGCACGTGTTTTCAGTTCTATACATTCCCAGAAAAATCTAACAAAAACTATAATCTATACATTGATCTATTCCCACTCATCATTATATTTTATATATATATATATATATATATATATGTGTGTGTGTGTGTGTGTGTGGTGGAGAATGGTGGTTCAAGTGCCAACAATATGATTGCCTGTACATCAACTAGTCATCTTTATTTTTTATTAATTTGTTTTTTGGTTAAGGTAATGTGCATAACTTTAGCCTTGATTTTTATGTATTTAAACTATTTCTTTTAGCAAAATCAAAGTTTTACCAAGTACATTAAGGCCAATTATGGTTCCGTCAATAACCAAAAAACAAATATCTCACTATCTAGTGTAACATAAAAAAACTAATTTAGGTAAAAATATCTAAATATATTTTTTAGTAAAAGAAAAATAGATTAAATTGTTTTAAAATATTAAATTATTATCTTATTTAAAAAATATGTTAATATAATAATATATTAGATTAACTAAAAATAATTTAATTAAAGATAATATAAATAATAGATAAAAAAGAGAAATACATTATTTAAAGGACTTTTATCATTGAATTAATGAATATATATTTTAGTCATTGTAAATATTATATGCCTTAATTATTATACTATTATATAATTGTTGTTATATATGTGATTTCATATTATTAGTTGATTAAATTATTGTTGTGATGTGATTTTAAAAATTATTATTGAATGCATTAAATTAGAGAATTTGTTGATATTTTTTTTAGAATAATATTTTTGTAATTTTGTGAGTTGATATGTAGGAAGAGATGTTATGAGATTATATGATAGATATCTCTATCTAAGATGATGATGAAATTATTATAAATATTTTCATCTAAGATGAGGAAGAAATTTTAGATACGACTATCTATGATGGAGAAGACACTTGACGTCATTGCATGGAATATGAGTTCAAAGATCCTTTCAAGAATATGATATCTACATTGGTTTTGGGAATCAAAAAATTGAGTATTCTGATACCGAAAATCCCTAAGTTGTTATGTATGTTATATTTATTTGGATGCATCGAGGTGTTTTTATTTATTTACATATTTCATTTATTCAAAATTTCATGAATTATGATTGTTTAATATGATTTTTTTTAGTGTGTGTGATTATATATATAATCTTATATTAAATTCATTGTGGATTACATGATTGATTTTTTAGATTACCGTGTCGATTAAGAACAACACTATTACGAATTCTTGTTAGATATTTTATTCAATGAGATTATCATCTCATTGTAAATGTTATTTTCAAAGCATAAAAAATAAGTTATTGACTTTGAGGAGACTTAAAGACATAATTTTCTTAGTTATATTTATTTTAATTTGGTCAATACTTCAGGATAAGATGTCAAATGTGACGCTTTTATTATATTTTAGTGTTTACTTAGTTTAAATATCTATATTTTAAAGATAATATTTTTAATTAAGACTTATTTATTTAATTTTATTTATTAAAGATATTTTAAAATTATAATAATTTTAAGATTTTAGACTTATTTTTTTAATGAAGGATGTTACATCTAGAGTTTAGAAACACATCAACGTATTAAATTAAGTTGTGTTTAACATCTAAATCTAAATCTAAAATAAATTAGCATTTACTTGAGTTGAGTTTGATATATCTCGTGCTCAAGCTTCTCAGCCCACCCCACCCCACTAGGCGAGTAGGCCTAAATTCAAGTTTTCAAGGTTTTTAATCTGGTTTTATGTGAAAATATTTGTTTATTGGGTTTTTATTGACCTAGAAACACATCAACAAAATTTTAATGTTTATATCTTTCGACATCGTCAAGAGCGTTAGAGAAGAGAGAATTAGAAGAGCCTAAATATATTTTGAGAAATATTAGTGACATTCTCATTTACATGGGTTGTTAAAATGAATAAGATTGTGGAGAATAAAAAGGATGAAAGAAAGCGGAAAAATAAAGTTTTTTGGTAGAGATGATACCGGTATAAAAAAGAATGAAAATTTTGAATTAAAATGATTTAATAGAAAATAAAATAAAATATTTTTATAATTTTAATTTTACTCATGTATTTGTCATTTTCTAGAAAAAAATCGTCTTTTTTTTCACTTTTACGATTATACATTGATTTTCAGTTATTAAAAAGGAAGGTGCATAATTAATAATGTCAAAATGCATAATCGAATATGCCCATGCAAGAAGATGATTTTGACACAGGTCTTGTGTATTAGAAAAAAAAAGTTTATTTAATTATGCTTTTAATACCATATTTGATTATGAAAGAAATGATATTTGATTATGTTTAACATAATTTAATTGAATATGCATGCAATATAATTGTTTTTGGATTTTCTAAGATGCATGTAGAACTTATTTTCAGTAGCATTGGTTAGGCTACACCAATTTATATCATGTTACAAGATAAAATTTGATAGTTTTGAAAATATATAAAAGTCACGATATTCTTGGACACTTTTAACTTATTTCATGTCATTTTTAGTGTGTAATTAAAGTGTGAGTCCCTCACTCCCTCTATTTCTGGACAACTTTCGTTGTTGATTATACTCGTACGGAACAATGAAAGTTTCGCTTTTCACTTATTTCGTTGAAACGCTCAATTTCACTCATACTGAACAACATCAATGATTTTATCTTGATTTATATGTGAAACCTTTCAATTCAGTGAATTTTAATAAATTTTAAATCATATAGTGATATATAGAGTATTAGAAATAGAATGTCAAATTTAGGTCCGTTTTATTTTTGATCCTTCAAATTTAAATTTATATTTTTAGTCCCTCAAATTTTAAAAATATATTATTAATTTCTTTTGTAATAAAAAAGTTGTTATAAATTATGGATGAAAGCTGCAAAAATCAGTTAAGGGGGAGTGTTTCTTTTTCGATATTGAAGGACTAAAAAAAGTAAATCTAATTTTGGAATCGAAAACAAAAATACCAAAATTTAAGGGGAAAAAATATAGGCAAAATCAAAATAAAAGATAGAAGTTATTTTTCCTAAAAATAAAATAAAATCCAACCTATATATTATTCTCTCTCTTCTCCGTGGTAAGTAGGGTCCACTTCCGAGTGAGCCAAAACCAAAGCTCACACCTTTCGCATCCCTCAGCTCTCAATCCCATTCCGAACCAAATTTCAGTTCCACCAAAAACCCTAATTTCCTTTCTCTCCAACTCCTAGATCTTCACGTTTTAGGGTTTTCTCCACCTTCCGCAATGGTAAGTGTTTTCCCTTCGCTTCCGATTTCATCATTTTATTTATTTATCTGTGGCTCAACTTTTTACTACACAGTTTCGCAATTCTCAATCTTTGCTTTATTTATTTTTTATTTTTGTTTTTTTATTCATGTACAATTAATTTTCTGCTATCGTAACTATTGAAACTCCCTTTTAATCGGTTTAAATGTTTTTTTTTTCTTTTTTGAATTTAACAACTTGGATGTTATAATAATTGATGAGATACTCAAACTGAGACGTGTTAAATTAAATGATTTGTTCTTGGCGTATTTATGCTGTTTATCATGATATGGGCTATGATAATATATGCTAATTAATTGTTCTGGTTTGAGCTACAGCACAAATTGGGAAGAGGTCATCGTGACAAACTCCAGCAGTTCATAACAATAACTGGAGCCAGGTGATCTCATAGTTGCCTATGATTTATTTGCCTCATTTGAAGGTTCTAAATTGTGACTGCGTTGTGGTTTTTGAAATAGTATATAATGTAGGGCAAATGTGACTGCAGTTGTGGTTATATTATGGTTGAGGAGACCTCCAGAACCTCAATATTGCAGCGTCAGTTGCGGTTGCTTTCCACAATTAGAAACTATGCTTAATTTGATTTCACGTCCTTAGGGTGCATGTGATGGTTTGTCCATTATATTTGAATCTCTGAATTTTACTTTTATTTTATATATATATATATTATATGTATATATTACGAATTATATTACAAATTACAAAAGATATCCAGTTAGTGTGTATTGTGTGTGTTGAATTTGGATGGGTTTGGGGTGGGGGGAGAGAGTTGGGATCTTTGTATTCAACCTTGGATTGAAAGCCTCTTTGATTTTCTGTTTTTGATCTGAATTTTTTTGATGTTCCTTGGATTGATTACTTTGTCTGATATTGACAGACGAGTGTGTGATCATTCTGGGAAGGGTTATATTTTCTACATCAATTATGATTATGATTTGCTTCAGATCCCTTGTTGATACTTAATGTATATTAGTCCGGTTCATGTACTTTGTCTGTTACTTCAGCTGGATATTTATTTTTGTGGGCGAATTTTTTTGAATTTATATCATGCAAGTCAATTGCATTAACTTCTGACATTTAAAAAAATTGTTTGTATTTTCAGCGAGAAACTAGCCCTGCAGGCTCTGAAGGCTAGTGATTGGCATCTTGAAGGAGCATTTGATTTCTTTTACAGCCAACCCCAGCTTAAAACATTTACTGATTCTAGGCACTTGGAGGAGCTATACAATAGATATAAAGGTTAGCAATGAAGGTGAAAATAAAATTGAGACACTGATAGCTTTTAAAATAATCTGATCAGCACAACAACCAATTGGTGCGAAAACATGAAAAATGATTAAAAAAACAGTATTATACATGTAAAATGCTTATCAACTATGGCATAATTTTTCTATCCTTGAGGTTTCACCCTGGTGAATAAGAAGTAAATTTGTCTACGCAATTTTTTGTTATTTTGAGTGAGCATGGGTGTTTCATCCCTATTTCAAATTAATTACTGCGCTTTAAGATAGTGTGTCATGAAGTTAGAATTGATTCACCAATGTATTTGTTCCTTTGTATGAGAATAAGATATGTTGGATATGAGATCCAATAACTTTTGCATGTGAGCTTTTACATTAAAAAAGTTAATCAAGGACATTTTTATTTTGGCTGAGATGCAGCATATATGAACATTTCTAGTTGTTTATTTCTAAATTATTTGATAATACCTGTTGATCAGTGGCTATCATTTATCAAATCTATGTACATTATGCCTGTCTGCTAATCCTTTATTGCACTAATTTCTATGCAGATGCATATGTTGATATGATTTTGGCAGATGGTATCACTCTCCTTTGCAATGATATCCAGGTTACTTTCTGAATGCAAATTAAAATGTCTGATCATTTATCTTTATAGTTTACATTTCTTTACCTGTATGTAGTCAGGAGCCTGCTGTAAAGATGTGAACAGTACTTGCAAGTTGCAAGCACTAATTCCGGAGATTTTGTTTGGAATTTGAGCTGAATTGCTATAAATGCTATAGGACTTTTGGAATTGGATTATTTTAAGGCATCCAATTAGGGGAAACTGGGAAAGATTTATTACTGTTCTTCAGAATAAATGAGCGTAGTGGAGATAAAGAGAAAAGAAGAAGAAAACATAGAGTTCATACCTTGGGTTCTTAGGCATAACACTTATGAGATGAACTTTATTTAGTCTTGGAGTATAGCTATGGCTAAGATTAATTGAGACATTGGGACATGTAGTTCAAAACTTAAGATAGAAGTTTAATGTTAAAAAGATGGAAGGAACCCAATACGAATATATTAGTATTTGATTAAGGGTGATTGAAAATGTAAACTACTAAAGGGATTTGGGTATATGCTTACGAGTGTGTCATTTTGGGCTGTGGTTAGGAAGAAGTAAAAGAGAAGTTTTGATTCTTTTGAATGGAATGGAATCAAATGTATTTCAAGATGTTTCATTTTGTTTCATCTTATTTTAAATAATTCAAATAATAAAACTTAGTAGTATTCCATTTATTTCCACTTTATTTCATCTCTTTTCATCAATTTAAACATAATTACTGAATTCTTCCAAGAAGAATAAGAGTCAAATCTGAATACCAGAAAAATGAAGTTTGGTTATGTCCACACGAAAATGAATGTTATATATATATATATATATATATATATATATATATATCAGATGTGATACTCATTTCCTGTATCATGTTTATGTTGGTTAGTACATCTCAGTTTCATAGGTCTTGATGCCCATATGGAATTCTGATGTTTAAGTATCTTATCTATATATTCAGTGTTCTTGAGTTTTAATTCATTCATAAGGTGAAGATAATTTTTGTTCGAAGAGTAATTGATGCTTGATTCTTCTTTTCTTTTGCAGGTGGATCCTCAAGATATAGTAATGGTACAGATATGTTTTAAACAATATTTCAATTCTGAATCATGCATAATTGCTGGGTTATTTATTCTTTCCTTCATTGATATGATCTTATGTGTAAGGTTATACTTTAAAAAACTGCTATTTAAACAGTGATTACATAAGTTACACACACCTATTAAATGTGAAAACTAAAGATACAGGGGCTGCTAACTAACTTTAGTTGGAAGTAATTATGGTTATTTGAGAGTGCTTTTCTTTTCATCAGAGTTAGATAGGATAATAAGTTATAATAGATGGCACAGAGATGTCTACATTTCAACATCAGTCAGTCATTTCCTTAGTGTAAAAGCTCTAAATTTATGATTTCTGACAAATATTAACCATAGCAAGATAACATTCTGTTTAATGAAATAAAATAAAGAACAATAATGCTCTGACTTATTTGTGTAAGTGGGTGATGATTGGTTCCTGTATGATGAAATATGCAATATTTGTAAATGAAGAGTTTGCAATTTTAAATGAATAGTTGAGCATAAATTTGTGTCTTGGTGATTTGTTGAGCATAAAATTTGAAGGTGAGCCCTGACACAGTGGTAAAGTTGTGTCTTGGTGACTTGTTGGTCATGGATTCGAATCCAGAAACAGCTTCTTTGCATATGCAAGGATAAAGCTGTGTACAATATTCTTTCCCCTTACCTTCGCATAGCGAGGAGCCTTTGGGCAATGGGGTACGTAGTTTTTTTTTTTTTTTTTTTAGTTTTTTAGTTGTTGAGCATCAAATTTACATCTGTTTACACTTCCTACTGTTAGTGTGAACTCAGCTGCACCATGAGAGTGTATTTAGATGAAATGCTTTAGATAACTGGGAATGTTGGAATTTTTGCAGTTAGTTCTTTCATGGCACATGAAGGCTGGCACCATGTGTGAATTTTCCAAGAAGGAGTTTATTGAAGGTTTACAATCTTTGGGGTGTGTATTTTTTTTGTGGTTTTGAAATGATTTTTCTTTCTATAATGATTAAGTCTCAGTTGAAAACCTTATATAATTGTTGCAGGATTGATTCTCTGGAAAAGTTCCGTGAAAAGATACCTTATATGCGCTCTGAGCTGAAAGATGAACGTATGGGCAACAGTATTTAGATAACAGATCAAAACTAGTTTTAGTCATGCAATTTATAATTCACTTGTCACTAGAAGTTATCTCCAGCAATATTTTGATAAGCTCTCTGAAATATATTCACTGTTTTTGATTGTCCAGAGAAATTCCGTGAGATATATAATTTTGCTTTTGGCTGGGCAAAGGAGAAGGTATGCATTCATGTCTACTTGTTATTTCCTCTGCTCCTCTGTAATGTAGTTTAAGTGCTTAACTAATTTGCATGGCTGTAAGTGATAAACTAAGGGCATGACCTAATTTAAACAATGCATTTTGACATAATACAATCTACTAGTTCATACTGTGATGGAACAGGGAATATCTTGGGAAACTGAGTCAAATGATAACAAATTTGATTAATTGATTACTTTTGAGTTATTCTTAAAAATTGATTTTGTGTTCCTTTAGTTTGGAATTTTTTGGTCTAGATTTTCAACAATGCAGTATGTTGAATGACATTGAAAGTTTGAAACAGGGCTTGAGATCTTCTCTCTTATGTAGTCAAATCCAATTTCTTCTTTCTTGCTTCCGAGGTTCAAGATGCTGTGTAAATATTGGATTGCTAGGCTACCCCTGCATGCTTCTTGCATATGTTTTTTTTTGGTTAATTAAAAAATTTGGTCCCCTGCACCTATATACTTTTTTTTTCATTTTAGTCCTTCATAAAAATCAGTTACAAATCAGCCTTGCTGTTATAATTTTGGAAAAGTAGGGACTGATTTTTAAACATCTTTTTCATGTAAGAACCAAGTTGTAGAGGTGTTTTTAATGTTGGGACCAAAACAATTTTTTTTAAGAACTAATTTTGAATTTAATTTTTAAACATTGTTCATTTTCAATGTCTGGTGATGGTTATTGGTTATATTCATTCTAGTTGTATGCAGAATATTCATTACTACTGATGACCTATCCAATTCTTATGGATACGCTAGGGTTGCTTCATGTTCTTCACCAATTTTCAAAAATTAATATAACATATCGATGTATTTGTTATTATTATTTATGATTAATGGCGTTGCATTTCATTCTTTTGGTGGACCCACTTACTGTATCTAGTATTTATGAAATTTCAAAGTTTAGGTAACTGAAAATATATATGTTCAAGAGTCT
This sequence comes from Glycine tomentella, assembly GCA_007407185.1. NCBI lineage: Eukaryota > Viridiplantae > Streptophyta > Magnoliopsida > Fabales > Fabaceae > Glycine > Glycine tomentella. The sequence goes on from PYAF01002896.1 coordinate 1,235,344, forward strand.
ATCTTATGTTGACAAGACTATATTAATGACTTTAAAGTCTGTCTTAGGATCATGGGGTTTGTATTTCATTGACTACTAATTGCATTATGTTAAAGTTCTCTGTATAATGGTGCAAAATGTTGGAAATATTGGGTGCTAAAGGGTTAGTGTACTTACTCTTGAAAAGGAAGGAACATCAAAGTAGGATGCAAATGATTTACTTGCCTCCAATGAATGATTTGATGCTAGTGTGTTTTGGTATACGTTAGCAATTGCGAGATCTATGACTTCCTTGAGCATCTAGGATTGAGTGTAAATTCACTGTCGATTTCAGTACTGTTTTGATTCTTTCATTTTGAATGTGTATGCAACAGTAATTTTCAAGTTACCTTTTTGCAGGGTCAAAAATCTCTGGCATTGGATACAGCTATTGGTATGTGGCAATTATTATTTGCTGAGAAGCAGTGGCCGCTGGTTGATCATTGGTGCCAGTTCTTGCAGGTACTTGATTATTATACACCTTTTTAACTTTCTCGAGTTATGTTGTGAAGCTTTCTTATTAGGATGGCTTTCAGTGGGATATGTTAATACTCGATCATTTTACTTAAATTGATTATTTTGATACTACATACTCAGGCTCGGCATAACAAAGCAATATCTAGGGACACATGGTCTCAGCTTTTGGAGTTTGCAAAGGTAAAATAATAAACTATTCATCCTTACAGTAAACATAGTCAATGGTGCCCTCTTAATGTGAATGAACACTTCCTGTCTTGATAGGGATTTATTGTTGCATGAATATATCGATATCTATGCTTGATCTCTGGCTCTCTGTCTTTTATTCTGTTTTTCTCATTTTTTTGCGAATGATCATCTTGCACTTGGTGGCTAGTTATAGTATCCAAGCTACTTCATTTTAAATCATTAAGGTCTTCTTTCTATCTTGAGTGCTGGGGGTTTATTTTAGGGTTATAACCTTTCTCTATGTTTTGGGTATAAAGTGGCATGAGCCAAACATGAAATAAACTGGAATATGAATATTCCCATGCGAATATTATAAAGGTTAAACTCTTGAAATGACAATAAAAACATTCTCCAGACCCCTAATTTTTCAATCGAAACCCTGATCAACATGATCACATTTTAAATCGATGGTTGCTGTTGTAATATATCCATGCTTAAAAGTGTGATGTAAAAAAAAAATATTTTTCTTTCATTGTTCCTTGGTTTTACTGCAATTCTTGGAAAAATGGAAAGATATTGAATATGAAATGTTAGTTTTTTCTTTTAGTACCTGATCAGCTGGATATGGGGAAATATGCTTTCAATAGTACTGGAAGTGCTTTTTCCTACTACCCCCGACACTAAGAAAATAGCCAAAATATAAAGGGCTTAAGGGCCTCTATTGAGTTTGGCTTTTAGTGTTTGGTGTATTGAGATAATTTTAAGCCATGTGAGATGTAAAAAGTCAACTTCATTTTCTGGTCACCCACCTATAGATTGAGAAGAACTCCTGTTTGCTTGTACTGTTTTTCAAATGATAATGCTGGTGAATCTTTTAATGGTATTTTTATGATAGTATGTTGTTCGGCTTTATGAAGTAACACAAAAACCACTAATATTTGTCATGCTGTTTGCAGACGGTTGGCTCAAATTTATCTGATTATGATGCCGAAGGTGCTTGGCCATATCTTATTGATGAATTTGTGGAGTATCTGAACGAGAATGGCATAATCCAAAATGATCTGATCAATGATTCTAGTCTAAAACGATGATGCATTCAGATCTTAATAAATTGCTCTTTAAGAGAATTTGATGAGTCTCTTGTGATGAGTTGTGCTATTCTGTGATTGAACTCCTCTTTGTTATTAAGTGGGATTCGGTCTAAATTCAAAGGGGACATGGCTGCTAGAGCAAACTCATTCTTGCTGACAAGTAGTAGCATCATTTGTGAGATTGTTGATATGGCATATGAATTTCCTTGGGAAGTATTGTGGAATTAGCAATGGAAGCCTACTAATTCCACGGTGCTATAGTTTCTGGTCTTTTTTTAATTTAATAATTTATTCTTGAACGATGTCTTGTTAGAAGATAAGAGACTTAAGTGATTGTGATTGGCTGTCCTTTTTCCTGGTCTAGTTTCATCTTGTAAAATATGTGGCACCTAGTTATTAAAACATTCATGAAATAGAGAAGGGGAAAAAATAACTATTATGTGGGTCTTTTTTCCTTTGAACTATTTAGAAGCAATACCTTGCATATCGGTTCTATATGCTTCTACAATATGGCATGTTGTTTATTTGGATATTTAAAAATGTCATCTTGGAGAATTCTGAAAATATTAATACAAGTCATCAAGGGACAATATGCGAGGTAAAGTTATGAAATCCAGTAAAGTTATGAAATCCAGTTTGGTTATTGAGTCGGTCAAAGTAGTGGGTTAGTAAATTAATGGTCTATTTGATGGATCATTAATTAGTTTGGTTTTATCTGATTTATATTAAAAAATTAAAATTATATCTGTATTTATTATATATAAGTATATAATTAATATTATTTAATTAAAAAAATTATTCATAATTTCATACTTCAAAATTCAAATAACAATTGAAGTATTAAAATTGATAACACAAGTGAAGTGTATTAGTAATAAAAGAGTGTAAATAATAACTATCAAAACTAAAATACAAGTGAAGTATATTAGTAATAAAAAAGAATGTAAATAGTAACTACCTAAATTAAAACACAAGTCCAGTTTTTAATACATAAAATGAGTCTGAAGTGGCAAACTCTTCCACTATCGATAATGGAGACAGGTCTTCTTTATTGCACTCTTGGTCTTTCACATGTCGAATCTGCCACTACAACAACCTTTTCCCCATCGCTTTGATGTTGTCTATTGGCACAACATGCAATTGCTGTCGCCATCGCAACGAGAGCATGTGGACCTCGAACTTGACGTGATGAAGAGGTGGTTGATTGTTCTGCACCAGGCGTCGTCAAGGGAGAATCGTGCGATGGAGGAGATGGAGTGATGCATCTGCCTCAATGCACTCATCGAATGTGAGAAGCTGAAGGTTCTTACCATAGTTTTCATTTAATGTGCACAACCCAATCCGAGTTATAAAAATCGACTGGGTCGTCGGATTTTCTCAAAATAGATCAGATTTGACCGGTTCATCCCGGGCCACATGTATGAACGGTTCAATAGCAAAATTGACCTTATTATGCCACCGGGTCCCAATTGAACTGATCCTACCGGTCGGATTGAATCGGGTTTTACAACTATGTTGTGAGGTTATTTTTTTTCTTTGCATTTATTATCATTGAATTTTGGATATATATATATATATATATATATATATATATATAGAGAGAGAGAGAGAGAGAGAGAGAGAGAATTTAAGGATATTATCATATTTTATCATTTAATAAAAAATAAGTCTTTTTTTTAGCTGTCTTTTTCAATGATTTTCTCTTATATATATATGGATTTTTATTTATTTTTAAAGTTAAATGATAAAATATGATAATATTCTTAAATTAAATTTTAAAAAATAAAAGATTCAATAATTTTGTAGTTCAACTTTTTTGGTGTTAATGTTAATTTACACCAACTAGGATGAATATTAGCATTGGTTAAATTAGTTTTGGTCCTTTAATTTATTATTTAGATTTAATTTGATCCTTTTTTTTATTCAATTTGGTCCTCTAATTTTTAAAATCAATTTAATTTTTTTTTGGAAATATGCATTTTGTGGTGGATTAAAATCACTGAGTGGTAGATCTTAAAATGAGATCTTAGACCACTTTTTAGTGGACCCTATAGTACCACATAGGATTAAAGATCTCTCAAGATCTCTTTAATTTTTTCCTTTAATGATATATCTCATTTTGAGATCTTAGGGAGAGAGAAAGAGAGAGAAATTTTTTTTGAAAAATTTGCAGATCTTGAGGGATCTTGTACAAGAACCCATTCTCCATGTTGGAGATCTCTCTACTTCCTTTATTGGGAGATCTTGTGAAGGTCAGATCTTAAACTCAAGATCTTCGCTTAAAATCTAGCACTAAAGATACTCTTAGTGATGATTTTAAACTGTCACAAAGTACAATTTTTAAACATTGTTATTTCAGTTTAGATGAAATGATCAAATTGAATAGATTTAAAAAAAGGTCAAATATATTTTTTTGTCCATGTAATTTTTCTTTTCATATTAGTCTTTGCAAAATATGTTTATTTTGTTTTTTTATCTAAAGTGTGTTAGATAGTGCTTTGAAAAATTTAAAAATTATTTTGAACAATGATTTTTTTTTTATTATCTAAAGCACTTTAAAGATGAAAAATAAAATAATACATTTACAAGAAGTAAAAGGAGAAATTTATTTTTGCAGGGACAAAAATAAAAAATGTTAAATTACAAGGAAAACAAAGATATTTAAGCCTATAAAAAAAATTAAAGGATCAAATTGAATAAAAAAAATTAGAGGATCAAATTAAATCTAAAAAATAAATTATAAGACTAAAAACCTAATTTAACCTATTAGGACTCATATATATATATATATATTAAGAGTTTTAATGATTTGTACTTAGTTGGGAGTTGGATGCTTTTTGGAGTGTTTTCTTTTTTCCGGGAATTTGAGCTTAGACAGGATATTGGTATGCATAGTTGTGGCTGTCTACAATTTGAGAAAGACTTTATTACGTTTTTAGTTTCTCAAATTGAATTTTTTTTTTATTAGTCATTCCAAGACATAAAGCTTAACTTTAAGTGTTCAAAATCCCATAATTTTCAAGTGTTCTGAAAATTGGTAGTTTGCTCATGGTAAAAAGGATAATGAACATTGAAGAAGAAAAAGATTAGATTCATATGTTCAAAATCACACAATTTTTAAACTCGTAATAGAACTCAAATCTGAAAACAAAATTACAAACTAACCAAAAGATCACACTCAAATTCAAATGTGGTCGAGAAACATTAAACCAGACGATTAAGTCCAACTTGCGTCAGAGAGAGATATAAGAGACTTGAACGTGGAGACTTGATAGATCAGGAACTTGAGATCACTGCATTGAGCGAGACAAATTGAGAGCGTCAGAAGGTGAAGAGGGAGAATATTGCAAGACAGAGTGAGAACATCGCAAGATAGAGAGAACAAGAATGTTGAGAGGGTGACTTCCACAAGGGGATGTGTCTATATAACGCTCTTAAATAAATATTGTTGGTATTTTATGATATTTTATATAATGTTAATATTTTCATAAGAATATTTGAATCTTAATTTTTGTCACAACTATAATAAACTTTTAATCAAGAATTAAATATTTAAATTTAGATTACATGATATGAACATTTATTTCATGGCATGAACTTAGGAGGTCACATGAGGCTATATAAGACGACTGCTACACATATAAAAATAATGCTACAATGTTGAATACGGTAATAAAGAAAAGAAAAGAGGGAAAAACTTTATATACCCAACAAAAGATTAATACATTATATAAGCATGGATTCGTGAATCCTTAAGAATTTTACGGGTTTCTTATGGATTCGTGAATCCATATGAACCTTACGGATTCGTTAATCCATAAGTTTTTTTTAAAGTTATACGGATTGGACAATCCATATGATCCATAAGGATTGACCCAATCAGTAAGTAAGTTTTTTTTTTTTTTTTTAAAATGTTAAAATATATATTTTCAAATAATTTTAAATAATGGCGCATGCAAGCTTCAAATATGTAACCTTCAGGTTATTAACACGACACTCTAACCAACTGAGCTAATAAGTCAATTATGTTAATAACCAATTAATGTTGATACATATAACATTAAATTTTTTAATGTATATTTAATACACGTATAAGTTTACATAATAAATTTTGTAACAATTAATTTTGATCTAATAATTAAAGTATTTTTTACATATGAAAATCATAGATTTAAATAAAAATCATAAGTTTAATAAAAATTTACAGGTTTAATAAACTGTAAATATAGATATAATTTTTAATGTAACCTATAAATACAAATATGTTTTTTATTAGATCTGTAAATTTGTATTAAACTTATGATTTTTATTTAAATCTATGATTTTTATATGTAAAAAATACTTTAATTATTAGATCAAAATTAATTGTTACAAAATTTATTATGTAAACTTAGACGTGTATTAAATATACATTAAAAAAATTTAATGTTATATGTATTAACATTAATTGATTTTTAGCATAATTGACCTATTAGCTTAGTTGGTTGGAGCATCACGTTAATAATGTGAATGTTGTAGGTTTGAAACTTGCATGCACCATTATTTTGAATTATTTGAAAAAATATTTTTTAACTATAATTAAAAAAAACTTACTTACGGATTGGTCCAATCCCTATGGACCATACGAATTGTCCAATCCATATAACATAAAAAAAAATCTTACGGATTGACGAATCCGTATATTTGAAGTCTGTACTAAAGCGAGGGTATGTTTGGAAATGCACTGTATTGGAATGGTGTATTAATCTTTTGCTGGGTGTATAAAGTTTTTCTCAAGAGGACATGATAGCATATTGGCCCAATTGTTCAGCCATATATACCAAGCCCAAATGCCGTTGAGTTAATGGATATGCTTCATAGTCGAATTTCATTGAGTAATCTGTATGGACCATACGGATTGGACCTTAAGAATTGACCAAAGTTCATACAGATTGTTATATATTTTACGAAATAATTTAAAATAATGACCCATGCGAGTCTCGAACCTACAACCTTTGCATTATTGACAGAACATTCCAACCAATTGTACTAATAGATCAATTATATGAAATAATAATTAATGTTTTTACATAAAACACTAAATTTTTTAATGTATATTTAATACACATAAATTTATATAATAAATTTTGCAACAAATAATTTTAATTTAATAATTAAAATATTTGTTTACATATAAAAGTCATAGATTTAAATAATAATCATAAGTTTAATAAAAAATATATTCATATTTACAGGTTAAATAAAAAATTATATATGTATTTTTGAAATCACTTAATTAACTATTCTTAATTTCCATAATCAATTATTTGACTGCATATTACAATTGGTAAACATAGCTTTTAATGTTATTCAACCATCAACTTTACCTATAATATATTAAGGGTTAAATATATTTTTCATATTTAAAAATAGGTCATTTTTAAATTACAATCTAAAATTCATTTTTTGTCAATTAAGTGTCTGAAAAAAAAAATACTTATATTTTAATATATTATTTGTCATTAGTCTTATTCTGTTAAGTAACAACGTGACAGATTAAATGTCATATCACCATTGTCACATCATTCCTTTCTCTCTCTCTTCCCCTTTTCCACGAGACCTCGACCTCCGTGCCATGTTTTAAAAAATTATTTACCTGAATGCCACGTGAAGCAAAAATTATTTATTCTGAATTTCGAACGTTTTGACATATCGTACGCCTCCATCGGACATTTCTATAAAAAGTTATGACCGTTTGAAGTTTCGAGGTTTTTTGTCCATATTGTCATGTAATTCGCTGGGCTCTCCAGCGAAATACTGCATGTTGCCACGTGTCGACCTAATTTGCTGGCCTCCCTAGCGAAATACGCCACGTTGTGTCATGTGTCCATCACCTAATTCGCTGGGCTCCCCAGCGAATTATGTCGCGTGGCAGTCCGGTAAAATTTTTGCTTCACGTGGCATTCAGGTAAATAATTTTTTAAAACGTGGCACGGAGGTCGAGGTCTCTTGCCGATTCTGACTGGAGGAGAAGAAGAGCCTCAACCAATTGGAGGTAAATCACCATGTTGCCCAGTCCAACAAGTCTACAATAGCCAAATATTTTACTGATTCATTAAATAAATAGATTCCCCAATTCTTCTAAGCAAGTAAATTTTAATAGACATCAAATACAGAGAAACACACAAACCGCAAATCAATGACAATTTTATAGCTATAACACGGGCAACAAGAAAACCGTATTATGTTCTGAAAGAAAGCAGTGGTTGATTTCTTTTGGATAGTGGAAAATGTTGGGTAGGTGAAAATGCATTTCTAGCATCCCTTGTCTTTCATAGACCAAAAATTCTTGGTAGAACAATAAAAGTATACAAATTAGATCTTAAGTCCATGCCCCACTTGACAGTGCGCCTGGCTTCCTTCTTCAACTGGTTGTGGCTCTTCTTCTCCTCCAGATCGGAATCAGTAGTGAGTGGTGGTGGCATGGGGGAGAAGGGGAGATGGAGAAGGAGTTGTTTTATGTTGATGATACGGCGGTGGCGATTGAGAATGAGAAGTGAGAGAGAGAGAAAGGGATAATATGACGATAGGGTGTTAATGATTAAGTTCGATGATATGACACTCTATCATTTAACTGAATAAAACTAATGACAAATAGTATATTGAAACATAATTTTTTATCCAATTACTTACTTATTTGAGGAAATAAATTTTAGATAGTAATATGATAACGATACATTTCTAGGTATGAAAATCATATTTAAACTATATATTAATTATGATACTTATTAAATATATTATATTTATTAAATTTAATAAGTTGTTATATAAATTTATAGATGTATGACTTTTATATATTCAAATTATTTTTATTAAAATGTAATTATTTCAATACTATCAAAAGATATTCATTTAATTTGATATGAAAACATAGAAGACATGTATCACAATAATTAAGTAAAAAAAATATTCCTCTAAATTGAAGGAAAAAAGCATGACAATTAAAGTAAATGCATCTTTTTAACAAAAAAGTTAAACTAGAAATTAGCTAATTAAAAAAGGCATAAATACATTTTTTTTGTCTATGACTTAATTTATCATTTTTTTCATTTTTGTCTCTTTGATTTTTTCTTCATTGTTTTAATCCTTGCAAAATGTGTTGATTTTATTTTTTTATCTTAAAATATTTTAGAAATCACTTTGAACAATAAGAAAACCTTTTTCAATACTGAAAAACACTATATAAAATGTTTTAAGGGCAAAAAAAAAAGTATCATTCCTATCAAATGGTCAATCTTCAATCATCACATGAGGTAGGTTACTGAAATTGCAAAACTCAGTTACCAACATATTGGTTAATATTTTTCTAATTCAGTGTCATTGGATATGCTCTTAATAAATTAATGTGAGTTTTGTATAATCTTTAATAAAATATTGAATACATGCAACCAAATTCTTAATAATGGAAATTCTTTTTTAATCAATAAGAGAAATGTTATAACACCAAATCTTTCTTCTTCATCTTCTTTGTTTTTTATTTTTATTTTCTTTACTATAAGCAAGACATTCCTATAGCTGAAAGTTTTGAAACAATATGAGATTATGAACACCGACATGTTTTATCTCCATACAAAGTTTTCTCCAAATGTACACGCAGGAACATATTCTCTAAAACTATGATCACACTCGTTCTCATTAGTTAACATTTATTTAGAATCACAAAATTCTACAAATTTCACATTTTATTTAATTAATATATCATGATTTTATAATCTTCAATAAATTTAAATCAATAACCTTCAATAAATAAATATAAATCAATAAGAAAGAATGTGTACCTATCACTACTTTTATAATAATTGATGGCATAAATTTGTGTATTGCATAAAAATTTCGTAAAGTAAAAATCTCATTCAAATAAATAATTTATTAAAAATATTAATATAATCGAAAACTTCAAAAACACGTTTCACAATAACCAAGTAAAGGCACATGATTAAATAAAAATAGAATTATATAATTTATTAAAAATATTAATATAATACGGAAACTTCAAAATTAGAAAACGTTTCACAACAACTAAGTAAAGACACATGATTAAATAAAAATAGAATTATATATATATATATATATATATATATATATTTGATGGTCAATCCTTATTAAATAGTCAAGATAGGATAAATATTTAGTTTTTTTTTGTAAACATATATGTAAGAAGCACCTAATTAGTGTAAGGTGTATTAAAAAATATACATAGAATCTTATTTTACCATAATATTTTCATAGTATAATTAATAAAAGTCGCAGCCTTCAATTCTTTTACACATTTCTAATGAATGAAAGTTTGAAAAGTCAGATAAAATAAATTCTTCATTTTTATGTAGAATTTTAATTTAGAATAATAGAGAGAAGATAGATTTCGATGTATTGTTAGTGTGATGTTTTTATATTGTTAATCAATTCGAAATTATATTTAATATAACTTTTTAAATAATTATCATAAGAGATAATATAATAACCTATAATTAAACCACATTATAAAAAATGTATAATATCCAAACTTTTTCAATCAAATTTAATATATAATGCTCATATATATATAATAGAGAGGACAACCCTGACTAGCAAGATTATAATAGAGAACTTGTTTAAGAAAATCATACCAAGCCTCTTGGAAGAGGGAAAATATAATGGAAAAGGGACTAAACAATAAAAGAAATAAATTTACACATTCATAATGAATATCTCACAATTTAACTAATTGATCTGGTTTGTCGAAAAATAAAAGAACAATTGAGCTAAACACATAAGACTTAAATAGAGAATATTAAGAGTTTAATTTTGTCATGTCAATCATGTAATTAAACATATGATAAATCTATATCAAACTTAACTATTTGACTATATATGTTAATAGTTACATGAAATATGAAACTTATTAAACAACTTCATAACGTATCATTAAGTATAATGTAAAGTATTTTACATTAGAATTACTAATTCATATTTAAAGTTATTTACAATAAATAAAATGCATTTGACTCAAGAAAATGACATCTTTTTCAATAAGCTGAAGTGAAAAGCATAAAAAAGAATAGAAAATCTCAACTACATTGGCACCCACTACCCAAACTATCCTATGGCACCCCACCACATAAATTAATTAAATGATGAAATAAAAGAGAATAAAGTAGCTTTCAATAAAGCAAAATGACCGCCTCTACCCTCCAATAGGGCCGGTGCCCCTTTCCCACACTCCAGGATCCATGCTTTAATTTGTTTTGGACCCCATTTAGGTGTAGGGTTAGGGTTTTATGGAGAGTAACCCCTTCACCTATGAATGTTGTTTTCTAAATTAATTATACTCCGAATTTTTGTAAAATTAAAGATTTAAATGACCAAAGATGGAATAAAGTGATATTATTATTCAAGAATAAACATTGACAATTTATGAATATGTTTGTGAACAGTCTTTATCCGGAAATATACGCATAATTCTTCTAAAATATCAGTTGCAAATAATCTTTATTGATTCAATCTTAAGTCTTAATACAAATATTCCTCAATGCTTTTTATCCTTTCATGGAAGAGGTCATGACCTGAGCCTCCTTTTCACCCAAGTGAACATTCTTCGACATGGAGCATCTTTTATGGCATATACAATGGAGGTTTGTCATATTGCATTCTCCATCATCAAAACCTTGTAAGCGGCAAATTCGAAGACAAATTAGGTCAGAGGTACATGGGCCCACGATAGTTTCATTTTCGGGTACACATTTTGATGTTGCAACTTGTATCGGTATTTCATCTACAATTGCAAATCATGTCAAAAGAAAATGTTATCGCATTCAAAGATTTAAATATATATCTTTTTAACCAATGTTAATGCCAGACACCTTACAGAGAGATAGAGACACTTACGAGCAAAAAAGAGAACAATGAACAAAATTGACGCGTAAATTTGTTTTGCCATGATTTGTTGATGGTCACCAAAGTGAAGTTTCTAATGAATTTGAAATGGATGGTCAATCCTTATAAACTAGTGAATATATATAGGAACTTCTAGTTTTGTTTTTTAATCATATATAAAAAAAAACAGTAATTAATGTAAGGATTATTATATGATTTGAATGTCCATTGAATCTGATTTCATAACATTTAATTATTATAATAAATGACATTAATTGTAACGTTACAAGATTTTCTACAATTGAAATGAAATCCCAAAAAGTAAAATGATAACCAACCAAGTTTTCTATCTCCGAATAGTCATCGAAAAAGTGTAATAATTTTCCTCTAAAAAAACATAGTATAATAATTTATAAATAAGTAATTATTTTATTTGTTTAACTATAATAACTTTCCAGTTGTTACAAATTCAAACACATCAAAACATATCTGTTATGATACATATTAAATATATTATACTAATTAATTGTTTCTTAATTTCCATACTTAATTATTTGACTGCATATTACAGTTGGTAAACGTAGCTATTAATGTTATTCAACAGTCAACTTTACCTATAATATATTAATTATGATACTTATTAAATATATTATATTAAATAAACTGTCATATAAATTTTTATAGATGTATGAATTTTCATATGAATTTTTATATATTAAAATTATTTTTAATAAAATGTAATTATTACTAAATTATTGAAAAATATTCATTTAATTTTATATGAAAACATAAAAAAAACATGTATCAAAAAAATCAGGTAAAAACAAATGTTCCTCTAAAAAAAGAAGTAAAAACAAGCATGACAATTAAAGTACATGCATTTTTTTATCAAACAATTTATTTTGGAAATTAGCTAATTAAAAAAAGGCTTAAATTCATTGTTTTCTCTGTAATTTCAATTTTTTTTTCATTTTTGTCTTTGTAATTTTGTTTATTTTAGTTTTTGTGAAATGTGTTCTTTTTTTACATTAAAGT
>PYAF01002896.1:1256636-1281780 GCA_007407185.1 Glycine tomentella
ATTATGATTTTAAAAGACTATTTTAGAAAAAAAAAAAGTCTTATGGATTTTAAAGATATTATAACATATCATATTTCTTTACAAGACTTTTATGATAGTTTAAATTTTAAGGAATTTATATCATAAGAACTTAAAAGATTTGAAAGGATTTATAAGATTTGAAAGGACTCTATGAATTTTTTAAAAATTCATCCAAAATTACAAGAGTTAATAAAAATAATAAGAAATGATGAGATTTGGATTAAAAAGTAAAATCAATATAATTTGTTTAATCTTTTAATAGTTAAATTGATTCTAGTTTTATATCCTCCTATACTAAACCTTCTTGCAATAGCATATGCTTATTCTCATTTTTGGATTTGAACAATAGATTTTAAAATATACGTTGATTTTTTGATTTTTTTAATTACTACAATTACTTCATCATAAATCCAATGACATATTTAAATGGGGTGTAATGATAAACATATACTAGAAGGGAGTGGTGAGGGTTACTGAGTTATGCAAAAGACGAAATTAAAGATGATAGTTACGAAAATATTGCATTGAACAGGTGATGAACATGGTTAGTATAAGAAAAAATATGATTAGTTTTAACACATAAGACAAACATTAATTTAGTTTAGAAAGCAAACAAAAAATTGTAGAGGGGTAGAGTATATTTGACAGTAATTTGTTATTTCAAAAGAATAGGAAAAACATATATAACACACACATCTTGAAAATATTATTTTGTGGTAGTTGTTTGGTACATCCTTCAATTGAGTAGATCTCTTTGTATGCTGGATATTGAAGAGAGAATAGGATATATGTAATGAAAGAAAAGAAAGTCTGATAATTAATGATAAAAAAGAAAGGAAATAGCAAATTTTTAAGACTCAAACGACCTGGTCTGTCTGACCGATCAAACTGGGACCTGTGGCTGAACTGGGTTGAGTCACAAGTTCGATCGGATGTGCTTTTAACCCGGAGCAACCCAGATTGATCTGACCAGGTTTGCGGTCAAACCAATGACCTGTTGACCCGGACTGTGTCACTTATTTTTTTTTTCTATTTATAGTCGAAACGACCTAGTTTCAATTTGAACCCATTTTTAGAAACCCTATCAGCTTATCCTTCTTCCTCTTGTAGTCTCACTCAGTCGCTCTACGCCGTCGCTTTGCTCGCCAACCTCTCTTTCCTTTCTCTCATTGTGGCGTCATGTTGCCGCCACCTTGTTAGACTCACTTTGTTCATCCGCAACATTATCCAAAGTCGCAAGTGAGTCCAACTATTTTCTTTATCTTTTTGTTTTATTTTAGTTTTTTGGGTGTGATTTTGGGTTAAATTGATATTTTCATTCATTGTTGAACATTTTTTGTGGTCATAATTGCATTTTTTATTGAGTTAAATTGATTTACAAGTGACTACAATTGTGGTTGAGTTACATGTAAAATTATGGTCCCAGATCATTTTTTAAAATTGTGGTTTGAAACTTTGGATTGATTTTTTATAATTTATAATTTACATTAGTGTCATATGGTTATGTTTCATTTTAGTATGGATATTGATATATATTGTCGTTGATGCCTTTGATGTTTAAGGTTAGAGATAATAATCATTTTTTTAACTTGTGTTCTTTATATTTTGTTTTTTGTTTTTATTTTTTATTTTTTGAGACTTGTGAATTTCAATGCCCCAAGAGAAAAATTTTAAGACATGTATAAAATTTTCATATTTTTTTATTACAGACCGAGTCATGCGAGTCAACTGATGACCCACCAGTTCGACCAATGATTTAGTGACCCAATGCCATCATTCGGTCAGTCACCGGACCAATTTTTAAAACTATGAAAAAAAGTATAGTAAAATCTCAAGAGTTTAGGTTGGATTGTTTGATCGATGTTTTATACTAAAAAGTCATATGAAATTCATTTTAAAAAATAGTCCATCAAAATTTGTATATTTTTTATCACAAAAGATTTTATATGTTATAAAAAAATCCTAATTAAATACCACTAAATTTTGTTATCTTCCTTAAAATATCTTAAATTTCTTATTTATACCATTCAAAATTTTTAATTGAATACTGAAAGAGTTTTTTTTATAAAAAATATATTTTAAAATCATTTGAAATCCTAATCCAATACAATTCCCTAAATCTGATATTTTAAACACGTACAAGTACTTCTGATATTAAAAATATTTTTAATGAAATATTTTTTATAATTAATTTATTTATATATAATTGTATTTTTATTTACTAACTAAATTTTAAATTAGTTTTTAAATTGTAACCAGAAAAATGAGTTTTTAAAAGTATGAATGAGGTTTTCCTTTTTGAGGCAAGAGGCGTCAACCAATTACACCGTGGCATGTCGAGTGTCGGTTTCTGAAACAATCCTTGCGGTAAAATAGTTTGGCATATTCTTTTGTTGCAACGATAAACTGTTAGAAAAAATTGTTATTTGTTAATGGCCTAATGAGATTTATCCCAGACCTCATTCCGGCCAACAATTGTTCATCTTATGTTATCAATTCCTCCATTGTCAACTTTAGAAGGAAAATTTATCTCGTCTTCTTGCAAAACCTTTTTGTCTCTCTCTCACCTTGCTATTATATTGTAAGTATGCATATGATTTTAATTTGTTTGTGTAGAACGAGGATGGTTGAATTGAAAAATTGTTGTTGCATCATGCTTGTGGCAAATGGGAATTCATTTCATATCTGAAAATAATATAATTATTTTGTGGTCTTTTGGGGGGAGAAATTTGGAATTAAGGGCGCCTTTGAATGTTTAAATGATTTTCTACATGGTGTCTCAAATGTCAATCTTAAAGGGCCTAAATGTTGAGCCTCAGAATTTAATTAATCAATGTAATAATAAAATGGGACTGGGCAAAAGCTCTACGTGTTTCGATTTTTTACTTTGTTGAGCTGCAGTTTTCTTTTCTTTTTTGAAAATAGATAATGTTATTTTGTTAAATAGCAAATTTCAATTGTTATTTTGTCCTCGGTGAAGTAGTTCATATCATAATTAATCATATATAATTAGCTCTCTGTTACTGGATATTTTTTAAGCGGCAATTTTCATTCCAATAGTTATTTCTTTTTTATCTCTATCATGGTTTGCATTCTAAAGTAGATAGTATATGCTATTTCTCAATTCAATTTTAAATTTTTAATAAACAATATGCCGATACGCGTCGCGACTTCTCTATTGTGGTGTATATATATATATATATATATATATATATATATATATATATATAAGCATAAATTAAGTAAATGAGTTTAAATCATATTCTTACTCATTCCAGAAGGATATTGGTTGAACAATATAACTGAGAATACTTTTTTACTTTTGTAAGAATTTGTCATTTTGAATCCAGAGCTTGTGCTTTCAGATGATGAATGTTGGATTGGATTAATTACCTTACAAGTCTTTCATTTTTGTTCTCTTTCGACTTCTGTTTCCTCTGTCACCTTCATCTTGCGACTTACATATATTTCCCCCCAGAAATTATTGAGCAGTCACGGTATATTTGTGAATTTGGGAGCTTCTTGTGTATTGTAGTTTCACCACACATGAGAGGGTGTAACTATGTCAACTTGATTTCCACTATTACTCTTATTTGAGGGTCTTTGGCCATATCACATGTAACGTTAACAATAACACATATAGTATTGAAGTAGTGTCTATATTGTTATCTTTATTTAATTTCGTTAACTTTTACAAATTTTGGTATCAGCAGTATTGATTCATTCATTAATTTCATATTTTAGGATGGCTATCAGTTTCAGCTATTGGGATGATTGTGTTGACCCTCAGAATTTTGAGGCAATGTGGAATGTACCTGAAGTGAGTGCTGAATGGATAAAGGCTGGAGAACAAAGATGCCAAAAGGTTCACCTCTCTCGTGATCCCGATGGGCAGCCATATTTAACACAAACTGAAATGAGGGTAAACACATTTCTCTATCTTAAGGATTTGACAAAGTTTCAAATATCTAGGTGGCTGGCTTCTACTTATAAGTTATAATAAACACAAGTGTTATGATATTTTTGGTAAATTGTCGAATTGTTTCGTAAAGGTTTTTGATCGTGATGTAGGGATATATACTCTTAGACGACATTTGAGCCTTTAATTTACAAAATTTGTAAATATCTTGTTCACAAATGAAGATGAAATATTTGTTTGTTGTAAGTTGTAACATCTGTCATCTGCATGTCCAACTAGGTATTTATAAGTAGTAGAATTGCATTTAATTAATACTAAACACTCAACTACGTCTAAAATAAGCTTTTCTAATACTTTTACCTTGACCTAATTTGGATAATTAGCCTCTAACTTGTGGGAGCTTTTCAATTCTAAACTCCTACTGTTAAGACTTCTCTAAAGCAAGAATGTTGAGCTTTGTGAAATTTACAACTTACTGGTGCATAGTGCTTATACAGAAGTTAAATGAGGAAACTTCTAAAAAGTTGAGGTGTATAAGTTAATTTTAATTAACTTGTTTGATTTGTTTTATCTCTTTAATTCATTTTTTAATAAGTACTTGTTGAGAAATTTATCCAAACTAACTCTTAATACAATAAACACTACTGACGGTAGCTTCTTAAGCTTTTGCAAGATGTGGCAATGTTAAGCTTAAAAAGTTTGGATTATTCTTGATTGGTTGTTGGTCCGAACTCCTACGTCTATCATAATAATGATTTAAAATAAATAATTATCACAAATTCAGAGTATGCATATGCACCCTTAGAGAAATGATTGTTTTATGGTTCTAATCTCTGAAATATAAGTGGCACTCCTTTTCGGTTATTAACTTTTTAAATGTTTTATTCCTTCTATGATTATGGAGCCTTCTTAATTATCAAAATGGGAAGCTATGAAAGGTTATTAATTGCATTAAATGTGGATGATAGATTCAAAATATATTGCCAGATGATGATTGTTTATTCCTTCTTTTTTTTTTTACATTAAATCATTTTGTGTAATTTCAGGCTGTAGCTGACATCATTATTACCAAGCACTTTCAGTCAGAGATAGATCCTGTAAGTCTTCTTTTAGTTTATGTATTTTATCATATTATCTCTCTGTTTTGTTTTCCATGTCCCAAACAAGGTTGACTGATACTATTTTCATTATAATAAAAAAAAATGGGGTTAGAGGTTTTGGATGTTACTTTCTCTTTCCTTCCAACCAAGGACAACAAGAAACTATAAATATGTAATCCCCAATGTAGTAGTTTGCTCCATCAATGAAAATCTTTTTTATAAAAGAAATACATGAATGATATTAATTTTCACCCAAGCCAATTTAACTCTTGATCCTTATCTTTTTATTCATTGAATTCTTTTTTTTAGCAGTAGAGCATTTGAATTTCTGTATTTTTCATCTCTCAATTCTGTTCCAAAAATAATATATATAGTCTAGGAATTTTTGAGGTTGATATAAAATATTGAAAACATAAATAGGTAGTTAATTACACAATCTTACGTAGCTGAGAAGGGGGATGATAGAAGAATGTGCTATAAGTTTAAATGTATTATGAAGTATTATTATAAGATCATATGGAAGAGTTTCACATTGTTAATTGTTATTCTCTCATAGAATTGTAAGTTTAATTGAGATAAGTACTATAGGGACAAGTAGGAGTGGGTTAAAAAATCTAGTATCTAAATGTGATCTAATAACTAATCTGATTTAGTCCATTTTATATATTTTTAATGGATCAGATTTTTTTTTCATATCCATATTTTATACCCATTTATAAATCTGAAATTCATTTTCTTTTTATACAGATTTTAGATAAAAAATCAAAATCTATTTTTTTTCCGCGGAAGCATCATTTCCTCTCTCACTCTCATGAATGTGATTCCTATGAGGCTCTCACTAGTGTCTATTACATGCTATCTATGGGGTTGACTTTTAGTTCCAGACCTTCTAATTTTCGAGGCTCTCACTAGTGTCTCTTACATGCTATCTATGGGGTTGACTTTTAGTTCCAGATCTTTACTACTATAGTTCGTAACACACTTCCATCCTTCTACCATTTCAAAACTTGATTTCCAACATTATATGTATTATTTTAATCGTAATAGTGTTTGAGTTGGATTAAATATTATACATTTTTTAATATATTTGTATATTTAAAATTTAAATTCAAAATTATTATTTGAATTGAACAATTTTGTATCAATTAATGTAAATAGTTTATTTTAGTGAGAAATGTTTTTTTCAAAAAATTTTCGAATAGCAAAAATAAATAAATGAATAAAAAATTAATCAACTGCTCGTTTCATCCCAATAATATGTATATTATTTTGTTTAGGATATAAGTAAATGTATATCAATATATTAATTAAGTGGTTTTTTTACTCCATATAATATGAAGTGGATATGAACGTTGTGGATGTGATATATGTTAGCTAATTTATATGACTAATGTGGATAAAATAGCTGTCCTATCCTTTGGGCTAAATCAATTGGCGCATTCATCTTATTCTATTCTTTTACTAATGATTATTAATTTAGCATTCATGCAGTAATTTTCAACCTAATACTACAACATAAGGGGAAAGAAAATTATAGGATGAATTGGACTAATAACGAGGGACTTAGGTAATTAAATTGTGTAAAATTGTAGGTATAAACTGACCATGCATGCACACTTAGAAAACAAGTTACGAATCTAGTGTATATGCAAGGATCTATTTGTTGCAATATGAAATTTAATATGCAAGCGTCTCGTATTGTTGATTCAACTATTATTTCTTTTGATGAGTAGTGTTTGAGATAAATACTAATTCTTACACTCTGCAATTTGCAAGATACTTTAATGTTATATTTTGCATGTAAATTCTGATAAGTTTTATATTTTTAAGTATAAACTGTTGATTTTGGTTTCGGGCATAAGTAACATTGAAGTTGGTGAAAGTCAAACATTTTGTTATTAGCTGCGTAGGATACATCTGAGTGAAACTGATGGACCATTGGATGGATAGATGAACTATTGGATTTTGATATTTCAAAAATATAGTTTTAGTATTTTTTATAGAATGATACTATGAACAATGAGAATTAAATGGATGAATTGTGCTTTAAGGATATGTAGTGTGCTTCAACCTTCAGACTCCAAATTGTTCTTTGTTTTGAGAGTTTATATTACATTTTATTTTAATAACTTGAGTGTGATTATGATAGAACTTGATCAAGTTCAAGTGTATGATTACTTCTTTTTGGTGATATTTTAATTAACACATTTAGTATTTAAAATAATTCTTATCAAGTTCAATTATACAGGTGTTAAGTTTCCACTTTTTAGTGTTTAATTACTAAAATTTATATAAAAAATATTATAATATTTAAGTGGATTTTAATTGAATATGATCAAATCCATATCCACTTAAATAGATTGGATCTTGAATCCAAATTGATTTTTAAAAAATATGGATATGAATTTAAAATCTAATCCATTTAAGTAGATATGGATTGGATTATTAAAAATCCAATCCATGTCCACCCTAGGGACAAGGTCAAGAGCAAATAGATTTTATTCCATGATGAAGGGTGCGACTACACAAATAATGCGAACATAACTCAAAAGTATCTTCTGTTTAGACTCTTTAACTCTTACAAATTTGCAGTACTATTATGATTAAAATTAATTGCTGCAGGACATGATATGTGCTATTGCTGAACTTGAAAGTGATAGACAACTACTTGTTATGAATTCCAGACACAAATCTAAAGAGCCTGCCGTGGGGCTTATGCAACTCCTGCCAAAAACTACAGAGTGGTTGATGAGGTACTGGCTAGATGTTGATACCTTATTTCTTGTATACCTTATTTAATGATTATGTTTCACCAAGGTTGACTACAGCTTGCAGTGAATTAGGTTATTGTTCATATGAAGCAGATGAGAATCGAGAATTCTTATTCAAACCCTTTGTAAATGTATATTTTGGTGCTGCTTATATTAAATGGCTGTCAAACTTTGAGAACAAGTAAGTCACGTATATTTCACATGATGAATGTATAGAGTAGGACCGGCCGAACGAAAAGTAGGATATTAAATTTTTTGTTCTTACATGTGACATTTTTGCTAATAAATGTGGTGTTTTTTCCTTTACAAAAACTAAAAATATATTTTTGTTGGTGGACCTAAAACTTATATTTTAATTGTTTTACTTTTAAGTCGGTCCTGATAAAGTGTACATTGACAACGAATATTGCCAAGTGGTTACCATGAGATTTTGTTCTGAGATGTTTATCACATTGAGGGGCATTGCTTGCAGAAAAAGAAGTGAAGAGTTTATTGTAAGGGCATATAAAGGTGGTACAAAGAAGACAACTCATAAATCGACTTTGCGCTATTGGAATTGCTATCTCTCAGTTAAAGAAAGTTTTCGATCCAGGTGATTCCTCCTTTTCCTTATTGAAAAATTTTAGTGTATAGATTTTTTATTTTTTAACTTTCATTATGTAATTTTTGCGTGCATGCTACTACACACTTGTGGGAGACAGATAATATCAACAACAGTGTATTAAATTATGAGATATATAGGAAAACTCTAATTAAAATGTGTTGTTCAGAATATTTTAATGCTAATACTTTGTTCTTGTTCAGAAAATCTGGTGATGACAATGTTCCACCTCCTGCTCACTCTCATCCTATACCTTCATTAGAAAACTCAAAAGGTCACTTTCTTTCCCCCTATTCTCCATTTTTAGCATGTTATTTCAGTTTAGTTTATTAGGCAGAAAAATAAATTTGCAGTTTACCTCTAATTATATTTGAAATTTTCATTTTATTTAAAATTCCACAAGAATTTAAAGAATGTAAGGAAAACCAAACAAATAGACAAATTGAGCTTCTCTCAGGAAAAAGGTGGCTATTTTTTATGCCTCAGGGGTCATTCCCTCCCCAAATTTTTAGGACTTGAATTTTATGTTTTCTTTAAATTTTGAATTTTCCCCCCTCGAATAATTTTTTTTTGTCCAGACCCCTTCACAATTTTGCTCTAACTTTACCCGTGCCAAGATAAATTAGAAGCAACAACACAGTCTAAGCTAATTCCTTAATGTAGTTTCTGGTTCACAATTTCACGAACATAAACAAAAAATATTCCTATGGGATGATAGGTTGCTGTGAAATCCCAAAGCTTATCTCTCAAACGTGTATTAGTAGTCATTTTGTCATGTAGTTATGCCTAAAAATCCAATTAATATATACTTAAATACATTGGGTAATCGTTCAATTTTTCTTAGTTTTCTGGCATCCAGTCTTGGAATGCTGGTTGTAGATGCTACAGACAAAATATAAGAAGATCAAGAAGTACTTGAAGGAGGCATAGTTACAAAAGTATGAAGAGAAAAAATGAGTTTTTTAAGTAGTTAGCTGACTATGTGCACTAATGAATGATATTGTCACATGTTTAGATTGTGCCAGTGACATGACAGTCGAAAGTTTAATGTTGATGGTTCTTTCTTGGATTGTGCCTTTGCTTTTAAGTTGACATTTATCAAAAAATATTAATGATTTTCTTTATTCCATATGATCTGTCTAAGTCATACAACTATAGATCTGAATATTTCCAGTCTTCTCTTCTGTGATTTTAATTATATTATAAATTTATAATAGTGTATGCTTAAAATTAGCCTTGTATTTCTATTTTGCACTACTACAAAATTGGCTGACTAATTTTTATATTTTAAATGAAGATGCAAGTGTTGACACATATTGGGATTCCAGAGTAGCCCCAGAAGATATGGAAGCTATGTGGAATCATCTTGAGGTTCGAAAAGAGTGGAATAAATCCAAACAAAAACAAGGAAAGGTGCGGTTTGCACATGATGACAAGAAGAGACCATATCTATCCCGAGTGGAAATGAAGGTATGAATCTATTACTGTGAGTAATTACATATATCCACGTAAAATTTCAAATAAAGGGACACATGAATAAATCAAATGCATAGCTAATTCATAAATATTTTACACAAATGTTATAAATGGGAGAGAAATAGCATTGCAAGGATATATTAAGAAGTTAAAATCCATTTTAACTTATACGGGGATATTATTGCTTCCATTCCTTATTTGGGTTATCTTCCAAAGTGGACAATTAAAAAGAAACAAAAGGAGTAGTAATGAATAAATTTTGCATTACATGGTGTTTTCTTCTTTGATGCATTTCCCCAAAGTTGCCCATTATGAAAGTCTTGATAACTTTGATTGATAATAGTGCTTACTACTTTCTGAAATTCTTAGTCCAAACTTATAACTTCAATACATAATTTTGTGGCAGAAGTTTGTTTGGCATTTTTTGTAAAGATTCATTCTTTTGGATGGATTTTACAAGATGGCTTTTACTATTTTTAGGTTTCATTCCTTGTACTTGTTTTTATTATTTAACATAAAAATATATTTATCCTCTCTTTTTTTTTCCTTTTCTATTGAAAATATTTTGAAATTTATAAGTTACAACATTCCTAAAATTTGTTAGACTCTTATTTTGAAATTTGTTACTTAATCCTCAATAGAAAGAGTCTAACAATGAAACTAGTACTTTTTAAAAAGAAAACATCATTTATGCATCTTTTTTAGTAGCAAAAAATTCAAGTGAAAGTATCTTACAACATGTGAAGTGGGAAGTAACTAATAACTGAACGGATTTTTTCTCTTCTTTTTATTTTTTTATCACACCCAGCCAACATGGGGATCGTGTTTCTTTGTCTTGTCCATTTAATGATAGCATACACTGTAATATTTAGTGTTTAAGAAATAAAATTAGTACCCAGTATGTGAATCCTTAATTATCATTTTAATTTTTTTTATTACAGGCAATTGCAGATATAATTCTATACAAATATCCCAGCACAGTTAAAATTAAATCCGTAAGTATGTCTAATTGGAGGACTTTGGTTTTACTATAAATTTGAAATGGTTAGGATAAATGCATTCCAGCGTACCTATTACACACTTACACTTTGAAGGTTGAAAAGTTGAGAACTCTTTTGGTAGTAAGCAGTATGTGTATAAATCAAAGTCCAAGCATACTGTTTTTTGATACAAAGATGGCAAATTGACAACGTGGTTTGGATTTATAATTCATGCAAACTATCTGAATCTCTCACCACTAGCCAATTCTAGTGGCTTGAATTCCATACACATTTGACACTATTCATTACAGTTTAACATAGTTGTATAGGGACATGTGTTATAAACTTATAATAGCTTGATGTTATACCCTATCTTAATATAAAGTTTAGGGTGACTTCAGAGAAGAAAGGAAATTTCAATACTTTTTTTGCGCCACCATTATGAGATTATGAAATTTAACAAATATTAAAAAATGCCCTTAACGAGATTTCTGGTATTTTCTGGTTTTCTTTAACTTGGTTAAAAAAGAAGATACTTTAAATACTGTGTCTTTTTGACATGCATTTGTTTGTAATATATAGTAATACATGAATTCCTTCTGATTTTTCTGGAATACTGTTTGGTGCACAGACAGTAATTTGTGCAATTGGGGAGGTTCTAAGCAAGCGTTTTCTACATGGAGTTGGAGAACAACCTGGAATAATGGGGATTGACTATTCCACTGCTTACTGGCTTTACTTGTATGTATAGCACATATCCAACATTATCCTTCTAGATTATATATTGATGAAACATTAATGTATCTATGTGCGTGTAATATACTTTGTTAATCTTGGAAATTTGTAAAATTTTGACATTAGACCAATAGTTATTTTGTCATCAATTTTAATAAGTACTGTAATAGCATTCTTTTAAGCAAATATTTTTTACTTTGCCAAATTCTAGAGTTCAGTTATCTGTTTCAATGCTCTACCATTCAGAAAGCTATTAGATACTACTGTAGATTTGCAATTATAAAGATAGACTTGTATGATTGTATCTTAATTTTGCCAAAACTAGACATGGTAGTATTTGAGCAATGCCCTTGTTTCTTCCTTTACACTGATGTTTGTGTTCAATGTCTTGTTTTTTGTAGGGAATTGGGCTATAGGGCTTATAGACTTGAATCTGTTGATGATCTTAACAATCCATTTGTGTCCATGTACTTTGGTGCTGCTTATGTAGCATGGTTATCAGAATATGAAGGAAGGTATGTCTAATTTGATTACCCCGCTAAAGATTTTTCTTTTTGGGTAAAAGTTACCTTAGTCTGCAAATAACTTTCACTTTTAATCATTTAGTTGCATGAATGACCTTCCATGTCCATGTGTTATTCCAATCCCTTTGACTCTAATGGTCGTTTGGTGGAGCTAAGAATTTCATGTTAGGGGTTGGAAACTAATTTATATTTTTGATTTGGCTAAACCACATGTTTTTATAATTTTAAACTATTTTAGAAAATTTAAATAATGTTCAAGAAATATTTTGAGGCTTAAAGGGGCCATGAAACCACATTTTGGAATAGGAGACTTTGTAGTGAAAAATTTGGAAGTAAACTGAAAACCAATAGGAATCTAAAGCAAATATTCCTTTATTTTGGGACATACATATAGTTGGGTATATAGAGGGCAACAATGGTGTCTCTCGCAAATTCCTTTTAAAATATTAGAAAGTGTGTCACTGTGACCTGTAACATTATTCTCAAAGAAAAGAGTAAAGCATCCATCTTGGTCTTTCAAGACAAAGTAGCATTTGTTTGGTCCTTTAATAATAAAATAAATTGAAATAAGTTGTTCTATGTCAAATTTCAATATCAACTTGATCCTTTTGGAGGAGTAATTTGAAGTCAAAATTGAACATGGAAGAACTAATTAATTTGATGTCAAAGTTTGACACAGAAAGATCATCTTGACGTGTTTTGAAAACTAAATTGATGACATTTGCATTTTGGAGAACTAAAATATATGTTTACAGGACAGAAAATAAATCAATTTTAATCATTACTGTCTTGCAATTCAGGGAAAGGCCACCAGACTTTTTTGTTCAAGCATATTTTGTAGGGCCAAAAAATGTGAACCCTCAAGATACAAGCACTCTCTGGCTAAAATTTGAGGAAACTCTCAGCAAATATGAAGAAACAACGAGGTACAAATTTTGAATGCTCACATTTTTCATAGGAATTTATATAGATACAACCGGACTTATTGAACTGAACTTGACCAAAGACAACTTTTCTTTCTCTCTCAAAACATGACACTCATCATATTTAGGAAAAATATAGTTTTAGTTTCAAGGTATTTTTGGTTAATCCTTATAAATTTTTAAAATATTTTAAAATAATTCCTATCTCCAAAAATGTAACATGCATGCAGTCATGTCGCATTACATGTAACCTCAAAATGGTTAATATGACATGTTATATTCATGATATGTCACCATAACAAGTGAAAATGGAGATTATTCTGAAAAAAAAAAAATCCTAGGGATCAAAACCAACATTTTTTTAAAAGACTAAATTTAAATGAAGTCATGTTTATAGGAGCTAAAAATATATTTCATCTTCATATTTTTAGCGTGAATTATAATAGGATAATCTAATTAATCATATGGATTTCTTTTTACAGGAGTAGTGATAGCTGCTCTATCATGTAAGGTAACGACGACATGCCAATCAAATTATGATTATGAGGACTGTATATCCCAAACAGTTATCTAGTATTTCATTTTAGAGCTTTGTAATTAGAGTGGAACCAACAGATTGATGCTATAGGAAAGCAGGAAACAAGAGGGGGAAAAGAGAATGAAAAAAAAATGAAAAAAATTATGACCCAAGAAATCTTTAATTCTATTACTTGCTTCCTTTAAATTTATAGAACCGATTGTCATAGAAATCTTTTAAACCAATACAATTCGTTCTAATTTATTACAATGCAGATAAATAGGATCAGTCTTGAGAATTTATGGATCGGAGGAGAAATAATAAATATGACCCTTTATATTTATATATATTTAAGTATTTGAAAATATAAATATATATTGTATAAAATAGATATTAATTTCATTTAAAATTAGATGTTTTGTTACATTAAACAAATAACAGTCTTAATAAATGTGCAAAAAGATATATCTCATTTTTATTCAATTTACTCTTATGTCTTCATCTATTATTCAATTTATTCTCAAAACAAATTATATAACATCAATATCTATATATAAGATAATCATGACAACACAATGAATCAGGAACAGATTTGGCTCACCATGTGCCCATCCTTATAGAAGAAAGGTTAAGTTGATCAAGTTTAAAAGAGACAAGTTCATATTTTTTAAACTCATCACCATTCGATTGGATTTTATTGAATTTGGGTAAATATGTAAGCAATCCATCACAATTTTTTATAATTTTAATTTACTAATATATTTTTAAAATATTATTTTTATATTTATAATTTAATTTAATTTTATATTTTGTCTATCGAAGAAAATGGTTTAATTTGGTTGCTATTGTTTATCATTGAAAAAATATTATTTTATATTAAAGCTTACATATATTGCTGTTCTTTATTAGTATACTAATATTTAGTTTTATTTCTTTATAATTTGACTTTTGTGTGTTTCTTATTTTGTTAAAAAATAATATTTTAAGTTTATTATCATATATCCATTGCATGCTAGTCTATCAAGCTAAAATTCATTAAATATGAATTTACAAAGATGATACATAAAAACAAAACTAGCGATCAACATAATAATACTTTTTAGAGTAAATTACACAAACTTTTCCTAAGGTTTGCTCTTATTAAACCCGACATTTGTCCATATTTTTACATACTTTAAGTCCCCCTAAGGGGGGTCGGTGTAATGCTTTATACGCATAAGAGGGGTGGTTCACGTAATGAAAGTCCAAAAATTAAGAGGTTTGTGTAAGGTTCTAGTACGGATAGGTATCAGGTGTAATAAGGGCAACCTCCCAAGGTGTTTGTATAATTTATTAATGTTAACGGCTTAACAAGTGTACCAATTTTTCAAAGTAATATTAAATGGTAAGACCAAGTGTCGAATCCACATGAACTTTAGTTATGCTTAGAGTTTGTATATACTTAATTTTAAGCAATGAAATGGCTAAAAGCGGATATATTTTAGAATTAAAGTGCATAAATGTAAACTTCAACAATGATAAAGGACATAAAAACATAGCAAGGTGGGAGACAAGAAAACAAATACTTGGGTGTGGAAGATGATATTTAGTGCAACTTTTTGTAGAAGAGTTGGGTGTTTAGTCTACTGAAAGTACTCATGATATAATGTTAAGGATTTTTTATCATTTAAAGTTATTCCAACTATTACCTTCATCAACTAAATTACACTAAACCATGATTTTTCATGTGAAAGAGCCTAAATCATCTAATTTCACGCCTAAATCATTCTATCCCTAGACATGGATTACCTAGAAGCTCTTTCAAGTTCTTTGGATAAAATTTCTTAATAATTAAAACCCTATAACATGCATGTGAAAGAATGATCAAACCATAAATAAGGTAATAAATTTAGAAAGGAAGCAATACTATCGAACAACATTAAATGGATAGTAAAGATCATTACATCAAAGAGTATTTGGAATTCAAGTCTCTAACAATGGATAATTTAGCCTCTCATAGTCATGAGAGACTAAAAAACAAAAATGAAACAAGGAAAATGGAAGAGCTCCCAAAGTGAATTTTTTGCTTCAAAGCATGCTCTAAATGAACTCCCTCAAAAAATCACAGTGCCTTTTTTTATATCCTTCAAAATGTTGCACTGTTTATTTTCAAAAAAATCATTATGCGCTAAGCCTGCATGTGCGCTCTCTGAGCACGCATGCATAGTACAACTAGCTTTAGTGACCACGTGCTAAGCCTCCCAATGCGTGCTTAGCACACATGAATGATACAGTTTGGCTACTCCAATTCTTCGTACATCTTCCATTCTTTTGGTGATGTATCCAAAAACTCTACAAAATATAACAAAACACTATAAAATTACTAACTTTAGCATTCTTAAGATAAAAACTCAAAAGAAATTACATTCCTATCTTTTTAAGTCAAAAGAAGCATTAAAAGAGAAGAAATTAGATAATTGTTATGTAATTTAAATGCACAAACTAAGTATGCATATAAATTATCAACTATACTTTTTAATCACATATCACATCTTAATTTGACCAAAACAGGCATAAAATTCAACAATAATTCCAATTTAGTTATAAAAATAACAAAAAATATAAAAAATGAGTATACTAATGATCATATTTCATAGGTCATGAATATGAGATATCAAATTGACACACAAATATAGATATCAAGAGTAATATTTATAGTGGATAAATTCATTATGAGAAGACTTCATAATAGTTATATAAGTGTCATAAGAGCTACTCATAGCAACATAATGTGATAGTAGTCATTTGACTTCAAGTTACTACGATTCTTACATCTAAGAGTTCTATTTAAGCTTTAATGCTATCAAACTTTATCTCTAACAGGATGGTCATAAAAGTAGTAATTGGGCTCTATAACAGATGTTGAGGGATGCGAGAGATGTAGATAGGACTCATCCCTCCTATATAACAAGAGTTATGCTATTGGACCTTTTGATATAGTGTGACGGTTTATATGCGTGGCAACATGGAAATGGGTTAATGTGAGATAATGGGACCATTTGTGTTTGCACATCCACTTAAGTATCGAGGAATCAATGGTCGAACCTTATGAGGATGACACTTTTATGCCTCATGTTTGACCAAAACATTTAGTTGAAGGAACATTCATTGTACAACAAATATGGTTGCCAAAAGATTAAAATTGGATCTCCGATCTTCTCATGGGTTAGGTAACAAGGATGCATTCGACGCTTGATGATCAAGAGGTAACTCTTGGTGATTTAAAAATGTGTTACAAAGATAACCTCTAAACCCGTAGTGATTCATGCATAATGTGTAATTCATGGAATAAGGTTCTTTCTGCTTAAAATATATCAAACAAAATAAGTTCCTAAATGGGAAACATTGGATCATTACATTTTATATCATATAGTTTATATAGATATAGATGTATTGTTTAAGAAATAATGAATAATAGCAACCTTAAATTTCTTCATCCATTCCTCTTGGGAAAATTTTCTCTTATCTTTATATGCTTAAATTTTCTCCTATAGTATCTGCACGCACCAGTGTTTGTTTATGTACAATTTTAGATACAGAATTTGGCTTGATTATAACAAGGGTTAAACTTTAGAGCGAAAGGTTTAGAATGATAGTCGTTGGTTGGAACAATATTCGTACAATTTATTGTTTTTATTACAATTTATTGTAGATATAGAATTCTCTTACAATGTTTGTTTTTTTATTTTCACTTGTTTAAATAAGAAAAAAAAACCCTAGTATTTTCTTTATTATTTCTATAAGTCCAAACAATATTATTTTTCATTCTCTATTTCTATCATTTTTAATTAAATTTGATGGTTTAAAATCTTTTCATTAAATCCTTATTTTTATTTTATATTAATTTTAAATTAAATTTATAATTATATATAAGCTTAAATATTTGTTTGTGGCTAGAAATATTTCATTTTTTCATTATAAGTCTATGTATTTTTTTATCATTTTTATCATTGTAAGTTTATTTTTCATTTTTAGTTTTATAAAAAGATACTTTTTTAAATTCTGTAACTTTTTTTCATTTAGTTCTTATAATACCATTATGACATGAAATTGTTGACATGCATGACATCATATGTTGATGTCATCTTGAATGTTTTTGTAACGGAACTTGACAGTGGAATTAAAAAGAAAAGTTTGAAAATATTAAAGACCTAAATTGATTTTTTTTTCAAAACTAAAAATAAAAAATACTAACTTATAGAAATAAAAATTATATTTAAATCTAATAATAATCTTTTTTACTCAGATGAAACGATGAAAATGTGTTCAGGATGTCTTTAGTTGTTGTGAGACTCCTACACTAAGTTGGGACATCCCAAGAGTACAAGTGTTTTCCTTTTTAGTAAAAATTTTATTCAATTACCTAATTGAAGGACAACAAAATAATAGAGAAGAACTCATTTTTAAAATTTGGGACTAAGCCACCACCACGACTTAGCTGGACACAAAATTTTGAGTTTGATTATATTTTCTTGTACTCTTCAATTATTATATTTGTTGCACTATATCTATTTTTTTTTATAGATTATAGTATCTTCTTCTATAGGTAATCACAAGTCTCATAAGATTATTACATATCAAGAATTCAAACTCAAAATCCTTGTTTAAACTAGAATAACAGCGTCAATTTATTCATACACTCAATGGTTGCACTAACATGAACACCTATTAGGAAAATATCTATTAGTTCAAGATAATGAGAAATTTATACACAAACAGGTTTCTTCAAGATAATAGCATATGTACTAGCCATGAAGAAACGAACAAACCATTTTAGTCTGAGCTTTGCTCTAAAACTAATTAATTCATACCATACACTAGTAATTTTTATAATTGAAACAACTGATACACAATTGGAAATAGAAATAGATGAATTTAACTATGAGTTTGACCCTGAGAGAAATCATTGCTAATTTGTACCATCGCACTGTTCCCCCTTTCAAATTGTTGGGGTGATGCTCAAGTACTAAGACAACACTTGGATAATTGTTGCTGAAGTCAGGAAAGTTCTCATATTAACCATGTATCTGTTCGAGTGAAGAAGATCGATTAACTTTTAATTATACGTACAAAGAACCTTCAAACTCTTCAATATATTTGAATAGGATTTCACTTGGTATTGTCAGTGTCATGACTTACACTTTTTTTCAGTAAAACATTATCATTCGAGAGCAGGAATCGACCACCCAGCAGCAACTGAGGTCGAGCTTCAGTCTCAACATTAGCTAGAGGAGAAATTCTTGTAGCACTGAGAGAAAATGGTGGAGTTTGTAGTGTCTGCACACTCATGGGCATAAAGTTTTGAGCCAGCAGATTAGGCTTCTCATTGAAATTGAGACCATGAAGTTGTGGAGTCATTGTGTTCAAGTTGGTGTTTATTACGTCCCTATGAGCACTAGCCGAGGGTTGAACTGAATTAAAACCTCTTGAGGAAGATCCTTGATGGTAAGGACGAAATGCACAATTTGAGGAGGGGATGAACCTTCCCAAGTTGAGCCCTTCTTCATTCCCCACACCAACATAGAATGGAGGAATGCCAAGTCTAGGGATAGGTTTTCTTGGGCCTTCTGAGCCAATACTTTCTGGTCTGGATGTAGAACCAGAAGCTAAAACCATCTAACAAAAATCATGAGTTTGGTATAGTTAGCACGATGATGAAACTTTTCCATTAAAATATAATGAGAAGTAATCTTTGTTCCATAAAAAGGGAAGAAAAATAAGGTGTGGAAATCGTAGTACCTGTAAATTTGATGAAGGGTTTGAAGTGGAACTAGCCTGAAGATTATTACATTCCAAGTGAGGTGAAGATTGAGCATTTTGACCTAGAATAAAGAAAACATCGCACAGTTATTGCCAAGGTTTGAGATCATGTACTCACCAGTCTATGTATTTGATGTTCTATGTTTCATCATGCCAGTGTATTAATTCCTTACCTTTTATGAAAGCATTCATTGCAGCAAGTTGATTGTGCATGCTTTTCTCAAGATCAAAGAGATGCTTTAGGGCATCAGATCCTGAACATTCAAGGGTTGTGTTCTGGAAGGCTTCTTTTTCTGTCCCTTCTGTAGTTTTCATAGGTGCAGCTCGTGCTAAACATTTTATGAGCTCCTTCTGTGTGTTCTTCCAAGCCACTTTTTTTCCACCTCTTATTGGAAGCTTATCACTGCTTGAAGAAAATATTTCATGTATGAAAGGTAAAAAGTTTACAGGATGGAAACAAGACCAACACTTAAGTTAGTGGACTTACGGTCTCGTTGTTTTGGTTTGGTCTTTTTGATCAGCATATATTTCTTCTGTTTTCTGCATGGTTGCATCCTGTTTGACCTGTAACAAAAAGGACAAGTCAGAATGAAACAAAACTCACAATTTAATGAAAAACATAGAGCATTAGCTTTATTCATTTCTTGCCTTGTCTGAGGGTGTATTCTTATCCATTGGTTCCATGGTACTGCCTACTTCACTGTTGTCCCTCATCAAACAGCAAACATTTCATAAGTGTCATGTTTCTAAAATGATGTACATTTGTCCAATCATAAAATTTGTTTGGAAAGAATATATCACAGAAAATAAATAAACAGGTTCTACATTGACAAAGATAGGATTAATTAAAGCACGATTTTAACATAAAAGTAGCTAAAACATTCTAAGTAAAGGACATGATAAAAGGTCAATAAATGACATGGTTAAATTAAAGGAATTGATTAAACAAAAGGAAATAATATGGCATAAATCATGGAAGGAAACACAAATATTTCAAAGTGCCAGTAAAAGTTAATTATGATGATGATGATGATGATAATAAACCACTAAATAAATCAAGCTGCAGACCATTAAGAGAAGGGAGACTGGTACCTAAGAAGCACAAGATTCTCCATATTTATTTTGTTGACTGTAGCTCCCCCTTTATTTCTAACTTCAATGTTACCTAATGCTGATGCATTGGGCTGGCAATTATGGAGCATAAAAATCATCAAATGGCATAGCAGCAACAAATATTATCAATGGAAAATATATGGCAACACTTTCAGGATAATAGATAAATAATAATGGAGTTGTTGATTCCGTGTGAAAAAAGGTTCTATGAGAAATTTAACTGAAGACTTCAGATTTCACTCATTATTTTACAGTGTTTCTAATCATGAATACCTTACTTTTCTAACTTGTTTTGAAATACAAATTATATAATAATGTGCAAAGAAGAATTGTAAAACAAAATTTTCTCCAGCAGAACTAGTGCAAAGCAATAAATAGGATCAAGTCTTTGGATAAAATGAGTGATGAGGCCCCACACTTATTTTGAAACAAATGCCACACTTGGAAAACCAAATGAGGATATGAAGTTACAGTGTCCATAAACTAGTTTGTGTGACCAAATGGTTTCACATCTATATATATATAATTGAAATAATGATAAAATAAAAAAAGACAAATGCATACTCTTTTTACGACCTATTCTACAATATCTTTAAAGAAAAAGTGAAAAAATAATCAAATCATGAAATCACTACTACAGATAATATCTGCATGCAAGTACCAGTGTTTTGTACGAGGCCTAAAAATGAAAAGACATTAAACTACAGAAAATAAAATTATATTTAAGTCTTATTATAATTACCGAAAAAGCATGTTTTGTGCAATCTTGGTGAAAAACTCTTTCTTTTCCTTGTTTCTTCGCTACCTCTCCTTCCCATTGTCGTCTCCATATTTCTTTCTTCTTCTTGATCGGTTGTTGTGTTTCCCTTTCCTGACTCCAAGCAATGATTTTAGAATTTTGAAAAAATAAAACATATGTTTACCATGAAACTATTTTAAAGATTATAAAGTAGGATAGAAAATCTTGGTTATCATGCTAGTTACAATATTCGGTCATTACAGTTTAAAATGAAGAGAAACTTTAATTTTATGGCATATCTCATCGGCTGAGGTGGACTTTGGCTTCTGATGTATCTTTAAATTCTCTGTTGAGTTTGAAATATCTTCATTGGGAGAGCAGTTTGGGCATCTCAATTCTCCTTCAGGAATAGACTTCAAATGAAACAAATATCAAAATCAAACTAATTAAGCCATGTTCAACATTTATATTAAAATAATTGCATTTATATGATGTTTGAATAACAATAACATTGGCGAAAATTTCCTCTATATTACACATGCTAGTTACCTTTCTAAAATTACGTTTAGTTATTTTAAAAGCATTTTTAATACTGACTTAAATATTTGGAAATGAAAGGAACCTGGTCCTACTTTTTCTGGTCACCAATTATTAAAAAATAACCAAGCCTCCTGTATATTGTTATGAAACTTTTAAAAATTATATTCAAGCAGGATATAGAAGTGAAGTAATTGTAGATCGAACTCTATAGACTTACGGAGTATTCTTCAATTAAATTGTCGATCTTCTAGATTTTTTTTATTGATGAGATAACAAAGAAGAGGAGATACTAATAAGCTTTGACCTTTGTCACCTAACAAATAATTTTAAACAGTAATGCTAAAATGAGCATATGCATAATACGGATACATATATATGATGAGGATATAGAAAAATCTGCCACTGGAGAATCAAAAGGCAAAACAATCTTACTCTATTCTCTTCTACAGCATGTTCTAGCTTGTATGAATTGTCACCAACACTTCCTTTAGTAGCTTCAGATTTTGAAGTTATGTCTTCAGAAACAGTTTTGCTTTTGCGATTATTCGATGTCATCCTTAATAAATTCAGAAAAGATCCTTGATATTATTTTTCAGTATTTATCTACAAAAGGAAAGAGTGAAATCATATAATAAAATTCTAAATGTTGAAGTAATTAATCTAACTAGAAGATCACCAATCAGACCTATGAATGAAAAAAAAAAAGTACTATAACTATTAGTAATATCAATCACAATATCATATGAGAATTGCGTGTATAAATTAAAATTTAATCCTATTTGATAGAAAAAATATCAAAATAAAACTTAAATTTAGGGTTATCAGATTCATTCAATTGATTAAGCAAGTAAGTCTCATCCTCTCGTTCATTTAATATGAATATTTAAATACATTCATTTAATATAAATTAGGGTTAAAATGTTCATTCAATATAGAACTCTAGCTAGCAGGTAAAACTGTGTTCTAATTTCAAAACAATATCAACAGGAGAAATAATTTACTGCCAGAAAAAAAAAAGTGTTTTTTAATTTGTCCAGTTCTATACTAGGTTTCAAATCTGTTTAAAGCATATATATCACTAATTTGCTCAACTGAAACTCGATATAAAACATAAAACTGAAACTACTTGAGGAGTTGAAGTTGAGAAGGCATCAGTGGAAGAGACAAATAAAGTTATTGGGCATTATCCTTCAAAAGGGGAACATGTTAATCATAATGAGTTGATCGAATTAACCAAACCACAGGAGATATTTCTTAAATAAATTTGTTTCTTGTCTCAAACTCAAATTGATTCCGTTTACTAAAACTTCTTAACCTATTTTATTTACTACTACCAAGAGAATGATCATCCACATCACTATTGAAAGGAAAGTGTGCTTTTCTACAGCCATTGATAAAAAAGAATGGTTGGGGACTTGGGGTAATAGAAGTTGACAGTAAAGTATTTAAATGCACATCTAATCACTCTTGGTTAGAAATAATGCATCAAATAACACATTAGACTAGCCAAGTGTATTTAAGTGGAGCTTAATGAGTAGATTCACAAATCCAGCATAACAAGAAACACAGATACTACAAAGTTTAATAAAATCAGTAACTAAAAAAAAGGTGATGCAATCGGAGGCATACATGTCTAATTAACAAAAGTATAAAGGCTAATTTTTTATATACATCCAACAAATTTCACAAGAATCAAATTGGTTTCGTCCATGCACAAAATAGAGTAGCCTGGCAATGAAAATTTGAAAATTAAGGAGATGAACCAGATCATGAGAATTTATCTAAATCTAAGGTAGACAGAGATTAGACAAAACAAGTTCTACTATAGTCCTGCGCATTTAATCAAGCCATGTAAAAGAAATTAAAATGGTTTTAATTCTTAAGAGTACAGTTAAAAAAATTAAAACAATTCTTGTGCTCACTCTATACATTGTTTAGCACACCTTCACTTCATATATTCCAATCAGCATGTACACAAACTATAACTACCCAAAGGCATGTGCACTACATTGACCTAAAGAATTTGGGACAATGAAGAATTATCCAACGTGTTGGCCAGGGGTCAAATCTGAGGATATAAGACAACAACAAAAAGAACACATAGAAATTAAATTAAAAGAGCCAAGCCCCCCAAAAAATAACAAATATATTAATTAAGCCTTATGGTATATTTACCTCCATCCCAATGAAAGGGAATTATTGGTTTACGAAAGAGAGGCAACTAATCTAACACTGAGTATTGTAAAGTTTCAAACTTGAGCAAAGATTCATAACCCAATTCAACCCATACAACAAAAATTCATCATCTTTAACCTTCTACTAGATTAACTAGTAATTAAAAAACATAAAAAAAAGTCCATTATGGTCAAAAAAATATTTTGACCAAAAACAGAAAATAAAATAAATAAATACAACTGAGTCAAACATAAACGGTGAACCAACAAAACTGTGATAAACCTACATGTTTAAGAAAACAGGAAAATTAAAGGAAAAGAAAATTTATGAAAGAGAATTAAATGAAATTAAAAATCACAAAATGAGCAAATCTAAAGCTGATGATCAACATCGTGATCAACTAATAAAAAACAAAAAACAAATCCAACATGCCCATGTTGCCTGTTGGTGACTGAAGCATGGAATACGAACTAACCTTGGAAAGAACAACTAAGAGAGGAGAAAAAGAAAAGAAAAGAATGAGGATATTGAGACACAAGATGAAACACAGGCAAAGAGAAAGTCTCTGGTATATAAATAGATCAATTGGGAGATATTAAAAGTGACATATAGTGATGAGTTGGTGAATGACAAGGGAATTCACGCTTGGCTTTGTCATAGCCATTTCGCTTCTTTATATGGATTTTGTTTTTCCTTCACTTCTTCCCTTCTTTGCATTTATTGGTCATGGTAACTAATAAATTAAGAGAGAGATAAAGAGAAGAATACACTCAAGTACATTTTCAACAGTCAATTCAAATCATGTTTGTTTCAGCATGTCATTAATGTGTTTTTTCTGAAATTTTATTCCTTTCTCCAGGTATTAAAAAATTGGTATTCGCTTAGTTCTTATATATAAGATTTAATTATTTAATTTATTAAGATTAAAAATAATAATTAATTTAGTTGATAATAATAAATTTATTTTAAATCTTTTTTTCATTAATTATCATTAATATCTCTTTTTTAATTGTTTATTAATATATTTTCTCTTTTTTTAATGAGAGATATTTCTAATTTAAAAATAGTTAATGCAAGAAATATTATAAATCAAGTCTTATATAAAGGAATAAATACAATTTCAAACTTAGATCTTATAAAAATAAATAAACATAATTATTTCTTTCAATATTTTGGGTGTTTGTTTCTACTGTTAAAAATAACCAAAAGCT
>PYAF01002896.1:1281880-1295207 GCA_007407185.1 Glycine tomentella
AAACTTAGATCTTATAAAAATAAACAAACATAATTATTTGTTTCAATTATTCGGGGTTTGTTTCTACTGTTAAAAATAACAAAAAGCTTTTTGTTTAGACTAATAATAATAATAATAATAATAA
The DNA here is from genome assembly GCA_007407185.1 of Glycine tomentella. Taxonomy (NCBI): domain Eukaryota; kingdom Viridiplantae; phylum Streptophyta; class Magnoliopsida; order Fabales; family Fabaceae; genus Glycine; species Glycine tomentella. The sequence continues at coordinate 1,282,005 of PYAF01002896.1, forward strand.
TAACCAAAAGCTAAAAAAAAAATCTTAAATCTAGTTAAAATCAAATGCTATTTTAAAAACAAATTATGATTGCTTTGATTAATATTTTTATGAGGAATATCAAAACAACAAGATTGAAAAAATTTTAATTTAATAATGTCATTAATGATTTGTTTTTCAAGTTTTAAAAAGATTGAAAAAATATTATTTAATGCAATTAATGATTTTTTTCCAAGTTTTAATTTAATAATTAATGTCATTAATTATTTATAAAATAAATTACACTTATTCCTATGAAGTTTGGATTTATTACACCTGATATTCCTATTTTTTTTTTCAACCTACAACCCCTCCTCCCCCACCCCGCACACACACTAGTTTATTAGCTTTCATAACAGCTGTTACCCCTCACCCGAAACGTTCTTAACTCCGTTAACAAAAGCACACATGTGACTGGCACATGCGTTTTTAATTTGTTTGTTGGTGTGACTATTAAGCAAGCACGTAATCCTATAATTAATACTTACTCCTCTAGTCTCAAATTTATGAAAAAATATGACATATTAATTAAGAAAGTTAATTAATTATTAAAAAAATAATTTTTTTCTCAATTTATCTTTCAATGGGACTTGGTATCAAGAACAAGAATCATTGAAACTAACATCTCAATTAAATGAAAGATATTTTAAAAATAATAACATTAAATAAGATAAAATTCGTTTAAAAAATTTATATTTAAAAAAATATTATATTTAAGACCAAATAACGTAATAAACATCATTATTCTCAATAACGATTGGATAAAATATTAATCTCATTTTTGTCAAAAGCAATTTTACATATGATAAGAATCGAATACAAGTTTTATAGCAAAATAGATAGTTATTACTCATGTAAACGCAATAAAACCTTATACTTCTACATCGGCCTTTCTAGTTCAAATGATAATATTAGCTTTCCTACTATAGCATTTATTCTATTGTATAGACAATATTTTTTAACATATCAAGACTTTAAATGAAAAAATTGAAGTATGTTATACTTACATTCCGTTACACACAATTTATTGCTCAACTTTTTAAATTTTATGGAACTTGTATTTTAATTTGTGCATTGTATAAAATAAATGTTTACTTTTATATAAATAAAATAATATTTTAAATATAAAAATTATATTATAATTAAATTCATAATAGAAGATTGTATATGAATTATTTTTTTGGATTTAAAAATAAACAAGGGTGTTGTAAGATTATTTTTAAGGCTTAATTGCATTTTTGTTATCCTCAAGCATCGTAACTGTGATTTTAAGTTTTTAAACCTTCAAGTTTCAATTATGTCAATTAGCTCCCTTAGACATTGTAAATTTGTGATTGTTGTCCCCAAGTTCTAATTATGTCAATTAGGTCCCCCAATTAAGTATCACAATTATATAATTTTGATCTCTTATATATTGCAATTGTGTGATTTTTTTTCTTCAAAATATTAGTTCCAAATTCCAATCGTACAAATTATGAAATTTGAGACTGAAATTGATCATTGCGCATGATACTCAAGGGCTACAATTGTCATAATTGCGTGATTGCAATCACGCATCCAATTGGTATAATTGGAATTTAGATGATTAAAATTACACATTTGTGATAGCTAAATTAAAGGGTCCAAAATTGATACTATTTAAACCTAGATGACTAAAATTTAAAGATTAATTGGAAAAAATGGGAACCAATCTCTCGATTTCTAACGGAAAAAAAAAAAAAAAAGTCTTGCTTTCTGTTTTGGGTATTTTAAATTATAATATAAGAATAAAAAAAATGAATGATAAAGAAGACATCAATTACTAATGTTTTTTTCTCGGAAAAGGTAAACGTTATAGTAAATAAGGGAGGCTATGGATAACCACATGTTATGGTCATTTCAATCCAAAACAAGACAGCGCTGCAATATGTCCCTAGGCATAATTTAACTCAGTTAGCAAAAAATGCATCTTCCTGCCAGCAGTAAATAATTCATAGCTACAATATGACATATGATTATATTCCAAAAAAAAATACCTACATTCCTAACCTCTCCATCCAGCATTACCATGCATCGACAGCCAAAAATATGTTTGCTAGTGTTCCCTATTACAAGAATTGGCTCCCCCTAGCTAGACACATATGTATAGTTCAGTTAAGTCATTTTATTGATCCTGAAAAGATCAAAATTAATGCTGCTACTTGTTGTCAGTTGTCATACAGCCAGATTGTGTCCTTTTGTTCCCTTCGATCTGTTAATCTGCTGTGATGCTACTCATCCCCTCCTCTTTATCATACTGTTAATCTGCTGTGATGCCAAAGCATGCATTTGGGTTCCAATGACCAGGATGTTAAGGAATACTATTAGTTATGAATTCATCATTTAAAAAGTTAATATAGACCCAATATTTTTATAAAACACCTCTAATAAATATGTTATTAGGATAATGTATTAAGAGATTCCACCACGTACCCCCTAAAGATTGTTTCATATATACTTTTCGACCATCAGCCTGTTCTTGATTAGGATTTATTACTACCTTTGGTCCCTTTTTTATAAGAAACAAGTTTTAGTGTAAAATTAAGACGGATAGAAAATAAGACGCGGATCAGTCTCAGATTATTATGTCCCTGTTCAGCAGAGCTTCCCCTTCACCAGGAGGTACTGATCATGATGTTGGGGGCCTTCTCGTGATGACGTCATTGTTTTTTTGTCCTTTTGGTTTTGTGTCTTGTTGTCGTGGTTTTTACTTCGTAAGCCTTTAAACTTTGTTGTTACTGCTACTGCTTTAAATTAAACTGAGTATGTTTTCAGGTGAAATTGTTAGAGTTTTGGATTATATATGTGAGATGAAATAGAAGCGGATTGAAAATAAAGTACCATATAACGTATTAAAATATTTTAAAATTTTCAAAATGTTACAAAACTGTTGAGAAAAAATATTTTCTGAAGATATTATTGTACTTGTTTCTTGTGTCATAATTTCAATGTTGTGTTTAATTACTATTAATATTTTGTGTATAAAGTAAAATACTACATTCATATCACAAAAGCTGTCTAGATTCTTGGTAACGAATTTTTGTAAATGACATGCACGACTATTTTTATTGTACTGAATAATTATAGATACAAGTAACCTTCATAACATCAATATTTTGCATTTGAACAAGTAGGAATATATATATAATTACAATAATTATAGAATAAAAAGGAATTTTACAGATCAAGAATACATTCTTAGGGAAGGGAAAACTTTAGCTGTGACTAAGCTAATTTTAGATTAAGGATCAATATATATCAATTTATGGTTGTGCATTGCAATGATTAATTTAATATTTATTAACTTATTAATATATATTTAATATATATAGTGACTAAGCTTTAGATTAAAATTTAGTATATATCATAGTATATATTTAAGTCAATTTGGACGACATGTACGAAATCCAACACGACTCGTACAATCACACGAATACCTTACTGGTTTAATAACAAAATTTGTTATGGTTAATAATCTATATATATATATATATATATATATATATATATATAATTTATTAATATAGACTAAAATGTGGCACACCCTTTGCAAATTAAGTAGCCTTTTCATAACTCTCTTTAAAAAGTGATATCCATTTACATCCTTTGGTGTCACTTTTGCAACAACATTTTCATTTTACTATATGTTCATTTAATTTGTACTTCATAAAACGATTATATATCCATGTTACTTCTACTATTCTAATGTAAAATTTAACAACCAATCCAAATTGATAGTCATAAACAAAAAGTTTAAGTAGGACGGCATGACCTTATGCCATATACTTATAATCCATATTCAGAGTCAAACAAAAAGTTATTTGAAACCCTCATTTCAAAGTTTTAAACCAGCAAGGCTAGCAAAGTCATCAAATTAAACATGAAAAACCAAAAAAGTGCATATCCCAAGTCATTGATGTTAGAATATTTCTAATGGGCTTCAATCAATTATGGCTATTTGGTTAGCCAAAAAGGCACTAATGTCATGATTCATTAGATGATATTCAAGCCTGCTAATATGGTGATCATTAACTACAAGAAAACAAGTAAATAGCAACTGATTAATCAATCGCTAAGAAGAAAAAATCAGTCACTAGTTGATTCAGTGACCAATTAAGAAACGAACATTTGTTGGCCGCTAAAACCTTGGTCGTTGTTTTATAGTAACTAATTCAGTGACCGTTAATCAGCAATTGATTCAGTGACCAATAATCAAATACTAATTCAGTGACCGATTTACAAAGATATTTTTTATGAAAATTACTAGTCAGAGACTGATTCAATGACTGTTTAGAGACTGATTTGATGACTATGTCATAGAGACTAACTCTCAGAAGTTGGTCCAGTGACCATTGATCAAAGATTAACTTGGTGACTGATTGATTGTCGTCAGCTACTAATTCAGTGACCGAATTAAAGATTTGGGGATTGATTTAATAATGGGATTTAATATCTTAGTCACAAGATTAATATATTATTGATTTAAGTTCATTGTTACAAAAAAAAATTACTTCATAAATATAATATTATATATATTATTTACCGATACAAATCTACCTGATAGTGGACAGCAAGTATTTTTTAAAAAACAAGTATCAAAACATTATTTATAATAGTAAGTAACTATCTTGATAACTATTTATCAATAATAATACAACAATAATATGATGCATAACAAGTTTGTTTTATAGAATATATCAAAACAAGTATCAAGATTTATCTAAATTAAGTATCAAAACATTTTAAAAAAAAACAGTAAGTATCTAGTTATCAAGATAACTACACAAAATTAAGTATAAGGACTCATTCAAACTAAATGTCAAAACATTTAAAAAAATAGTAACTAGTTATCTAGACAATTACACAAAATGTCTATCACTTCAGATGCTTTGAGTCACGTGAATACCAAGTAGGTGCTTGATTTTTGCTGAGATTAGTACCTACAATGAAACACGTGAATACCACATTAGGCACTATTTTTCTTACCATAAAAATTAAAATCAATTTTCTGAAAATTACAAAATCCAAAGAACCTTCGATCTTAAATCACCGTTTCCAGCCACTGAATGGTGGTGACAATTAAAAATACAATTATGAATCCACAAAATCTCAAATCCAAAAAAAAAAAAAAAAAAACAATTTTTAAAAAGGAAATAAAAATTACAATAGCTTTAAACAAGTTTTGTAGTAGATAGATTTCAGATTGGTAATGAACCTTGAACATCCACTATCAGATTGATAACAAACCATGCACAGAAAACACCTAAATTGATCGAGAATGGCTTTTTTTATGCAGATAGCTTTTTGCGACTATTGCAAGTATTACATCTTTATCAAGTGAATTATTTAGAATTTTATTTCTTTTGTTTTCGCCAATAGAATTTCTATTCAACTCCCGTCTGTTTTGCTCAGCAGTTTGCACCTGCTATAAGGAACGATTGTATAACCCTGCCCCTCCCTCCACCATGCATTATCTAATCTAATGTAGGAAATTTAATAATGGTCTTTGGACAGGTACCATCCTCTCTTTTTCTAGATTAAATAATATGAAAATTAAATATTATTTTTGAAAGAAAAAAAAACTATATACTAATGGTATAAAATAGATTTATATTATCATTGAATCACAAATCGTATGACAAATCATAGAGTCGTCAAAACAGACCTAAACCTGTGGGCTAAGTTGTCCTACCATGGGTTTGGACTGAGCCAAGCCAAAAAAAACTACAAAAGTTGTAATTAGTTGAGAGACTAGACTCTATTCACTTACGATCCAAAACCACCCAGGCTTAACCCATGGTGGGTCGAGTTGGTCAACCTAAATCACTTAAAAAATAACCTAGCATTTTGTAATATTGCTTTAAGACTTCAAAGTTTTAGACATCAATTTTGTTTATTTAGAGTCTTATTTAAGACTATTTTATTCTAGACTATTATGTAAACATGAAATGTTTGTCATTTTTCTAAATTTTTGTTCTTATAGTTTTTGTTTATGATAATATGTATTATTGTAGGTGTGGTGTGTGAATAGTGGAGGATTTAATTTAACTAATATTTTTCTAATTTATTCATATTATTTTTATAAAAAAAATCTGTTGAATTTTAAAATTAATATTGTTAATTTTAGGTGGATAGTGGGTCAATCCGTTTAATCCACCAACTTGTGGTGAACAAGATCGGACAAATATTTTCAAGACTCAACCTTAAGTGAGTCGCTTGTTTATAGGGTGGGTTGAAGTGGGTCATGTTAGTCTATTTTGACAGTTCTAGTAAATCATAACAACGGTAATCAATAATTGGATGAGAAAAATATTTAAATTATAAGTAGAGCTAGGCATGCGGATAAGCCCGTCCCGTGAAGTTCCCAACTGCTTTTAGGATGCAAGTTGGCCCGCATTTGACAAAAAAAATAAAAAATTATATTTTAAAATGTAAAATTTGACCCATTTTAAATAATTTTATAAACTATGAATTGTCTAATAAAAAATTTATTTGTCCAAAATGGTAACATAATTTGCATCCTAAACTACCTAAAAAGCATTTTTTTTAATTCATGTTTACTTAATCGATAATTTTATACTAAATCAAAATATTATATCATCATTCACCAACCATTGAACTATATAGAAAATACTTAAATTTTATACTTTTATATTTTATTTTACTTTGTTTGTACCTCTTATTTATTAATATTATATTTTTTAATTAAAATGTAAAAAGCCCATAAGGACCCACATGTTAAGCGGAGTGGACTCAAAAGCCCACAATTTAAACGGGCTCAAAATATCAAGGTCCACATAATGTACGGGTTACGGGTTTTGTAAATGGTCCACATATCCAATCCATTTTCCGAACTCTTATTATCAGTGCATGACCATTAATTAAATATTTTTGATAATTAATATTATGATGTTTGAAGTTGCTTTGGAAAATTTATTTTTATAAAATAAGAATTTAAAAGAACTCTTATTTATTTAATTTGGGGAAAATAAATTGATTGATAAACATGTATAAACTAAAATTAGTGGTATGAAAAAGAGTGTAAAATTTGTGGTATGAAAAAGAGTGTAAAATGTCAGTGTGGCATCTTTTTTTTATTCTTTGATTATAACTATTAGTGCAACATTTTATTTTTACTCCAATTAACATTATGATTTAATTTATTGTTACAAAATATATTAAAGTTTCTATGTGTTAAAATATTATAAACCATATGAGCATTCTATATTAAGGACTTGAATTTGGACACCTTACCCGTGTACATGATTTAGTGTAGGTAATAAAACACATATAACACTCTAATAGATGTATGTTTGAATGGAGGTAAAACTATAATACCATGCGCTTTATATTTTGAACAGCAAATATGAATAACAAAACATATATGATATTATTATTCAAGAATTTCATTGTTAAAAGTCATATTACATTATCAAGTAATCTTATCATATGCACATCAATGGGTATTTTCTAGCATATATGCAGGACCTTATACCATAAGAATAGTTATATAATCAAGCATGTCAAAAGTAATAAGCTATAAGTCATTAGCACGCAAAAAATCCTCATTCTCTTTAATGTGGTCAATCTGAAACATGAAAAGTAAGTAATGAGACAAAATCTCATTGGGTGTTAAACACGCAACAATATACTTATGTGGCCCATGAATGCATCATAAAGATATAGATTCACTTCAACATTTGATAAAGCGTTCACATAACCTTAAAGATGAACTTTTACATGATTTAAATTATTTTGTTCTAAATTTTTCATCCTATGACAAATGTTATTACAACGCATATAACCTTTAATGATTTTTTTTTTGTCAAAAGCTTATTAAAAATATTACTAAAAACTTTTGTAAATATTATCAAATATAAATAAGTGTTACTCTCTTGATATTTTATAAAATATTATATATAATTCATACTTTAATAATTTTTACCAAACATAAAAAACTAAAAAATTATGTATCACATTATCCGAAAACTCCACGCTATAGGGTAAGGAAGAAGGATATTATACACAATCTTACCCTTACATATCTAAAAATGCTATTTTCAAATTCGAACTCATAACCAACAAGTTATCAAGACACAATTTTCCTATTGTGCCATCTCAAACATAAAAAATAAAATAAACTGAACTGACCAGCCATACCCAAGTGACACGCTAAATTGTTGATCCTAATTCTGATCTTAGCTAAGCTGCACTTCAACCTTTGATCTCTTCCGTAATTTTATCTAAGCATCCCAAATTAACTCATGTCCAGCCATGTGACCATGTGAATATACAAATAAAACTCAAATTTAATCAATCCATTGAGGACCATTACCAAATCTAAATAGACTTGGAAATTAACTCGAAAAGACGAAAATTGGTCACTATAAAACTAAAGGAACATTAACAAAGTAAAACTCCTTTGGAAATAAACATTTTTCAAGAACAATTAGATCAAAGCTCAATGCAACACCAAGGATGCCACAAAATCCTCTTATTTCGAAACCTAACCTATATTAAGCCTCTACAAGAGCAACAAGAGCAACAACAGCTCACTCACTGTACCTCAATCCACTGTTGGCCGAAATCCAACCATAATAATAATAATATAAAGCACAAACTACAAAGGAATGAGTGATGTTTGCTCAAGCATCATCAAGGGCAAGGACACCGGGGAGTTGCTTCCCCTCAAGAAGCTCTAAGCTGGCACCACCACCAGTGGAGATGTGGCTCATCTTGTCTGCAAGACCAACCTTCTCCACAGCGGCGACGGAGTCACCTCCTCCAATGATGGTCGTTACTCCCTTCCCACTCAGCTCTGCCAGTTTCTTGGCTATGGCCTGTGCATAAAAAGGGCTTAGTCATCACTTACTCGTGATCAAGTACATCAAATTATATAAAAGCTTTTAAGATTTTAAAAGCATCAGTTTCATTAGTGCATGTAATGCTCTAAAGATTTATAGGTGCACATTTAAGAGCTTCTAAAGAGTTTTAACATATGCATGATTTAGTTTCAGATGAATGGACCTCTTTCTTTAAGTGCTTATGTGACCATTTACTTTTAATCTTGACCATCCGCGAACAATGAAAGGTCCAGATTTTTAGTTCTTATTTCTCATAATAAACAAGAATTCTCACTAGATACATCCCTTCAATATTTATGCATAAATAAATATAAAATATATACAATAGAATATAGTATGAACATGGAACAATGCAAATATATAAATAAAAAAAAAGGAAGAAAAATGTCATATTTCTAAGATAAAATAAATTTTACACAAATAAATAGATAAATACTAAAGCAAATGTGATATATTAGTAAAACAAGTGATGTAATGTAACCAGGCTTATAAAGGACCTAAATTAGTAAAACAAATAAATGGATTGACAGTACTTTTACAAATATCTTTCAAAATATAGCGGATGAAGTGATTTATTATTATTTTTTATCATTCTTACCTCTGTTCCTGTGGCAAACTTATCAAACTCAAAAACACCCATTGGTCCATTCCAAATGACGGTCTGGGTCGTATCCAACGCTTCACCAAATGTCTTGATGGAATCAGGACCAATATCCAATCCCATCCACCCGTCTGGGATGCTTGATGCTGGCACAGTCTGCGACCATATAAAACAAAGCTTTAAGTATCTCAAATATTTGAAACAATACTAATCTACTATTGAGAACATTATCATAATTTCAAAAAGGTATTGAAAGTGTCATGTTAATATTTCCTTCATTAAAAAATGCAAAATAATTAACAATGCATCCATAGAATGACAAATAGTGTCTTTGATGTACGTTAAAGATGATTAACTTTCCACATTCAAAGTAAAGCAACTCCAATCTCCTTTTGGATTTTCACAAAAAAATGCACAATTTTTTGTATGTTCACCAAGGAACAAAGCATTCCATAAACTCAACTCTAATGAAAAGCAGTACCTTGCTGTTAGCATCAGCAGCAAACTTGTCTGCTATGACCACATCAGTTGGAAGCAACAAAGAAACCCCTTTAGCCTTGGCCTTTTCGAGAAGTGTAGTTGCAAGGCTAAGCTTGTCTTCCTCCACAAGAGATGAACCAACTGAGTAACCCTGAGCCTTGTAAAAGGTAAAGATCATTCCTCCACCAAGCAAGAGAACATTAACTTTCTCCAACAAGGACTCAATAACTCCAATCTTGGAAGACACCTTCGACCCACCGACGATAGCAGCAAATGGTCTCTTGGGGTTTGACACAGCTCCAACTAGATAGTCAAGTTCCTGAAACAATTAAATAAATAACAGATGAATAAACTGCATAAATTACATAAATTACCCAACACATATATAATGAAGCTAACAATTACTTCCTAGTTCCTACAAACCTTCTGCATAAGGAATCCTGCAACAGAGGGCTTCAAGTATTTGGCCACTCCTTCTGTAGAAGCATGAGCTCTGTGGGCAGAGCCGAAAGCATCATTCACGTAGAGATCAGCAAGAGAAGCCAACTTCTTTGCAAACTCAGGGTCATTCTTCTCTTCCTCCTTGTAGAACCTCACATTCTCTAGAAGCAAAACACCACCTTCTGGAAGTTGTGCAACCAACTTCTCAACTTCCTCCCCAATAGAGTCATTTGCCATCGTAACCTATATCAAGAGAAAATGACAATGAATAAAGGGTAAATCCAGCAATCAAAAAGGAGGTGTTAGGAATGACAAAGAAAAACAAAACAAAACAAAACAACACCAAATAGAGAAATTTAGAAAGCACACCTCAATTCCAAGAAGTTGAGACAGCCTTGGCACAAGAGGCTTCAAACTGTACTTAGGTGTTATACCTTTAGGACGTCCCTGTAAACAGCATAGTCAAGGCAAAATAATTTTTCAAGTCACAACCACTCAAATCACACTCTATAACTAATACACCCAAAAGAAAAAGTTAAATAAAATAAAAGAACGATAACCCCAGAACCACAACTATATTAGTTAGAAAACATTCATTCAAATTGCTATGTTTTACAGATCTCACTAAAGCAAACTAAATCAATCACAGTAAACCCAATTTCAATAGAAAGACATGCCACCCCAACTGGGATCAACAAAAATCAAACTCAAAACCATAAAATGAGATCCTCTCATCCCATTGGAGACAAATGGACAAAAACAATTATAATAGTAACAACCATCACTATTAATTTCCCTTTTTTTTCTCTTTCAGATTCAAATCTTGAAAATATAAAAATGTTAGACAGTGAAAGACATCGTTTTCCCAGTTACTATCAATAAAACACACATACACATAGCCAATACTCAATCTAACAAAAACCCACAATAGTAACATAAAATCAAATCCAACCAAAAGACAAACCCAGATTCCAAATCATTCCTAGACTAAAACAAAACACACCCAGATACCTAAAAAACATATAAAAAATGAAATGGTTTATAAAGAACATACCAAGTGGCTAGAAAGGATCACTTTGGCTCCATGACCAGTCAAGTACTTGATGGTGGGAACAGCAGCACGGACTCTAGTGTCATCGGTGATGTTAAGGTTGTCATCCAAAGGCACGTTCAGATCGACCCTCACGAACACCCTCTTCCCCTTCAAATCACCCTCCTTCAACGTTCCCACGCTCCTCTTAGTCGCCATTTCTTCGCAAACCTGCACGCATCCGAGAAAGGGATCAGGACCCAGATGAGGAAACGCAGAAAAGATTCAATCTTTAGGGGGCGAAACTCACAACAACGCAAACGCGTTTTGGTGGAAATCTCGGTGTAGTGTGGCAACTGGCAAAGAGATCAGGTTTGGGGAGTGAGGGAACGTTCTAGAAAGATTTATAGAGAGAAGTAGGTGGCACTCGTGTGTACGACACGTGTGAGAGGGTTGTGGCCTTTTTTTGGTTTTAGCCCCGTTTAGGGAACCTTTTCTACTGGGTGGCACGGTGGGCGCAGTGGAACAAGAATCTGTGGACCTGAGGGATCGAGTTAAAGGCCAGGCAAACATGACATTGTCAGTATTGGTACGAGCTAATATGTTAAAAGTCATAAATAATCTTTGTCAAGAATAAAAAACGCTTATACAATGGATATTCTTCTCATAACAATATTTATTTTATACTAAAAAATCAATCAGAATTTATATCTTGAATCATTGATTAAAAAACACAAATTAGTAACATTTTTGTCTACCATTGTTTCTGGTACATGTAAGTATTGTTTGCCCTACTTTTTGTCCCTTTTTGGGTCCATTATTTGATGAAATTTGAGACTCCCAAACAGGAGTGCATCTTAAAAAGTCATTTATTAAAATACTTAATCATTAAAATTATGATAAATTATATGTGAAAGTATTCCCTTATAATATGTATAAAAATCAAATTTAGATTTTGTAAAAAAAAAATGAATTTAGGTAATATGAATTTATAATAATTCACACAAACCTTTATTTATAATTTATTTTTTAAAATCTTATTCTATACATTTTTATAACAATATAGCATTAAGTTCTTATCTCTGAATATAGAATCTTGATTTGCTAACTGGTCAGCGCATTGGTTTTCCTTCCCTCTCAATAAACATGACAAAAAGAAAGAGTCCAAGACTTGCCAATGAATGCAGTTGATCACTTCAGCATAAGGATGAAGAGATGAATCCTGTCTAGTGATAAGACTCAAAGTTGTCATGGAATATATTTCATAAATAATGTGAGTAAAACTAGAATTCCAAGCTAAAAGCAAACCTTGATGTTTTTCCGCTGGTTTTGGTTTTCTTCTTGTAATTAAAAAAAATGATGTAATTCATCTACTCATTCCATTCACCAAAAAAAAAAATATCGATTTTATATTACAAATTCAAATAGTCACTCTAAAATAAGGATTTTTTTCCTATTCATTAAGGTTCATGTTTTTATTAAATATTTCCTTTTTTTTAGTATATTCTAATATTATTATTTAATTTTAATCAACTTAAAGAATTCAAATAGAATATACATATGAATTTTTATGTATAATCAAATTATTGACTTTTGTAATAACTATTTTAAGAGTCATGTTTATGATATTGGTTGATAATGTAAAAAAATTCTATACATTATGCATCAAAATAAAAATCTTAGTAAGTTTAATTTTTTTTATATAAAAAATTTTACATTATCAATCATTCAAAAATCATAATAATATCATT
>PYAF01002896.1:1295307-1314733 GCA_007407185.1 Glycine tomentella
ATAATAATTTATGATTAAACAAGGTGTAAATACATTTAACACATTCAGAATGAAATTAATAAAATAAAATAAAAACACTTTCATTGTATAACCTATACATTCAAACTTTTTTATACAGACATTTAAAAAAATGAGCAAATAGTTTATGTATGGAAAGTTTAAAGAGCTTTTACAATATAATCGGATCATAATTTATTAAATTTTATAATAATTATCTTAAAATTATATTTATCTTGAAATTTTATGAGTTAAGAGTCTATTATTTTTTACATGTACATCAAATTAAAATCTTATAAATTCATCCTATAATCACACCACATTAATTAATAGGATGATGTAGTAAAAAAATCATCAAATATTATTAGATTCTTATGAAAAAAGTTATACTAATTATGTATAAAAATTAAATTATCATTATTGATTGTTATAGTTTAATTGGCATGGCATGACTTCCTGCTCTTTAATCGGTAATGAAAAAAAAATTGCTTTTACATTAAATGAATTCGAAGTTTCTGTAAAAAAAAAAATGAATTCTAAGCTAATCTTAATTTATATTTAAAATCTAATATATTATATCAGATTATTTTTACTGCAGATATATTATATCAGATTAATACATATATATATATATATAATGATATATATTGATTGAAATGTTTTTATAACTTTATCAATTACAAAGTCATTTCTTCAAATTGTTTATATTTTACAAAATAAATTTGTTTTAATAATACATATATATTTAATATTATATTATATTTTAATGAAAATATTCATACAATATAAAAAAAATCTTATTGATATAAAAATATAGTGATATGACTCAATAAACATCTTAAAAAAATTGAATAATATAGAAGATGTGCTCTATAAATAATCCAACAAGTATCAATTATTGAACTTCGAATCAAAATATTCATTGAGCAACCGTTTGAAAGTTAATGCAAAAATATCATATAAAAAAATTATCATATTTTGAAGGGGAAAAAATCGCGTGAATACATAAAGGGAATTTTCTCAAATATTAAGAGTGAATGAGTGATTAGTCACACTAAAAATAATGTAACAATAAACAAAAGGTCACAATAAAAATGAGTGATTAGTCATATTAAAAATTTTAAATCCTGAAAGCATTATACTAGATAGGATTTAAATTACTCATTATTCAAAAATTAATCTTATAACATATTTACTTCGGTTTAAGTTTAAGAATAATTATTTATATTTTAAAGTTTCCTAAAAAATTAATAAATTATTTTTTAAAAAATAAATTGAATCAAATATGCACTTAAAATATTTTTTAGATCCCTAATTTAAGGAGAGAGAAAAAAACATTATATGAAAAGGACCGACAATGAGGGATTGGGGAAATTTACAGAGGGATATTCCCTTCAGCATCTTTCTCTTTATTCTTCTACGTTGAACTTTGAACTTTTTTTTTGACAGATTGAACTTTGAAGTAAACAAAAAAAAATATATAGTGATTGTGATTAGCTGCTTTAATTATACGCAATTTGGTGTAGACTGACTCACTGAGTGACTTTGGCTATGACTCGTGTTCCATGCTTCATGACACAAGATCCTTAACATTATTTCTGTCGGCTTCTTAAAGGAGGAAATTTTAGCTAGGAGCTGGATATGATTATCATAGGTGATACATGCAGGTGGATTTAAAATATTCGATAAGTTACTCAGAAGTTAATTATAATTTGTTAGTTGAAAACTAAAAGTTGTTAACTTGTTAGTTGTTATGTTAGATTAGAAGTGCTTGATAAAATTAATGGCTGAATAAGTTTCGAAATGTAACAAAATATAAAATAATATACTTATATATGGATTAGTGTATGTAATTAGAGACTTTGATACAATGGTCAACTGAAAACGTTTCAGATATATCTTGGATTATTTTTTTTATGTAAAGATATATCTTGCAACTTAGAATCACTAAAATGGAAGAAAACAAAATAATGTGCGAATGCTACAAAGGCCCAACGAGTTTGAATTGTTGGGTGATTTTTCAGACCAATGCCTTAAGAGCCCAGTGAGGAAATAAATAAGGAGTTTTATTAAATAATAAATAATTCACACTGAACCTAGAAATGTCACGCTAATAAAGAAAATTCAAGCCATCACAGCACTCGGAGAAGTCAAAACCCTTGAGCCGTTAAACATACATGCCATGCCCATGCCCTTAAATTCTTCTTTGTTAACCTTACATTCCATGCCCTTAAACAGTTAAACATATCAATTATAGAAGGATCAATATTATGATGATGGCACACCCATGAATGGCTAAAACCCACACAATAGTATGAAAAGAGAAAAAAGGACATCACAAAGCTAAGACACACATCCACACAATAAAAGATTAATATAAGTTATTGTTATTCAATGATATATAAGGGGGGAAATTACATTAAATGAAAATTTAACTTTATGGCAAAAGCTTATAAAATCCCACACCAACAATCACTACCTTGAATTGTTCATAAATAACAAATATTATTTTGCTAGGTCTCTTTCTAATAGTCCAAAGCACATAAAGTTTTCACTGTTCAAAAAGTATGTCTGTTTGAGATTGTCTTTTTTATTTGCAAATTGCAACCTTAATTTTAGCCTTAAATGTGAATTTAGTCCTTGTAAGCTCAATTTTTTTTAAAATTTGGTCCCTCTAAAATTTTTTATTCATTTTTAGTTCTCGCAAATTCACATTTTTTCAATTTTAGTCCCTATAAAAAATCATTTTTAATCCTTGTAAGTTTACAATTCTCTAATTTTAATCCCTTTAAAATTCTAATTTTTTTTCATTTCTAGTATTTATAAATTCACGCTTTAAGAGATTAAAATTAAAAAAAAAATACAAGCTTAAAAGGACTAAAAAAAATTTACATGACCAAAATTGAAAAAAATGAGAACTTACATGTTACTGGGACTAAATATGAAAAATTAAGCCTTAATTTTAAACACAACCCGGCTGGGAGGTTTTAGAATCCCAATTCCTCAAACCACAAAAGAGGGTATGCGTGTAATTTTGACGCAGAAATGGAAGCCTCACAAGTCACAACAGTTGCTGAAGAGAAGAATATTGAGCTACAGCTTGGACCGCCTGAAGATGATGTAAAGAAAATAAAACTAAAAACTTTCCAAAATAGTGACAGAAAATGATGCCACGCATGTCATATAATAAATGATCAAGGAACAATGTAGCCACACAAAAAAAATGAATAAAATTTATCCTAAAAAAAATACGAATCAGGAAAGGCATGGTTGTTAACATGTACCAATCCCACAAAATGCCATTAGATGTTACTGGACGACTTTTATTGTGAGAAATGTGTTTCTCTTTTTGTAGTTCCAATTATATGTGGCAGGCCCATGGTTTGAAAAAGATATGATGCTTCTTAATTTTGTGGCTTAGGATCTTTGACAGAATATCAAAATAAGAGAACAAATAGTTCAAGGCTGTGACATCTAGAATGCCAGCCAAAGATTATGCAGCTCAGTTTTTTTTTTTTTTTTTTTTTTTCTAGAACTCATGGAATCCACTACTTCTTCAATCATTCAATGCCTTCTTTTTAGTTGAACTCTTCCACTAAAAGGTCTAGATTCACGAGAATTCATTGGTGTCCATCTTCATTGACAAATTGTAAGTCATGTCATTGGATACAACCAGTGCCATCTCTCCAATGGCTAAATTAGAGGCACGCATGCAATGCCAACAAAACTTGGTTCATAGGTTCATAATCAAGGATCAGGAGTGTGACATATGATAAAAGCAAAGTGCAAAAAGCTTATGCCAGCAACTAAAAGATTTATTTGAATTTATGGCTCTCAGCCAGGGTTTACAGTTACACGCAATTTATGTGTGAAGCAAATAATAACTCGAGCATGATAAAATTTACACTAACAGACTCCGAAGGGTCCTAAAACATATGCTCTTTTACAAGATTGACAACACTAACACCTGAGGATGGGAAAATTTTCCAAGCTGAAAATTGTCTTACACAGCGACTGGGACGGCTTCATCAAGAGCAAGGACTCCTGGAAGCTCTTTGCCTTCCAATAACTCCAAACTGGCACCACCACCAGTAGATATGTGGCTCATGACACTAGCAACTCCTACTTTCTCCACAGCTGCAACAGAATCTCCTCCTCCGATAATTGTGGTCACCCCCTTTCCACTGAGGTCAGCCAGCTTCTTTGCAATAGCCTGAAAGAAGGGTACAAAATGCAAATTATGTACAGTGCACACATTATGTATCAGCCAAACAGAATAGAATATGCTGTAGTAACTGCAGATGACATTTGAATCATCCCTCATCTGACACGTGTATAAATGAACAAGCACGTAGTTTACAAGATGTGCAAATCACATTAGGAAGGTTAACCCCTACTGTATATCCCTCTGAGTATGCATCGCTTAGAGTGAACATTTTTTATATTGATGGTGAACTTAGGCTTAACATAAAATTTGTATGTAGGTGGGTGTTCTTGCATACATACCTCTGTACCAACAGCAAACTTGTCAAACTCAAACACTCCCATTGGTCCATTCCATATGATGGTTTGGGTAGTATCCAATGCTTCACTGAATGATTTAACAGAATCTGGACCAATATCCAATCCCATCCAGCCATCAGGGATGGCAGATGCTGGCACCACCTGAAAGGGTGAATGCAGAATTTAAGTTCTTGCTGCAAATGGTTCAGAATGAATGAAGATTCATATTACAAAGGACCTCCCTCCATATCATTAATATTTCAAGTGGTTCAACCAACCGTGTCGTCAGACCAATATCCTATCTAAAGGAGCTTAGAAAACAAACCTTGCTGTTTGCATCGGGAGCAAATTTGTCTGCAATCACCACGTCACTTGGTAACAAGAGAGACACCCCCTTTTCCTTGGCTTTTGCAAGTAGTGTTGTAGCAAGATCCAACTTATCTTCTTCTACAAGGGATGAACCCACTGAAAGACCTTGTGCCTTGTAAAATGTGAAGATCATTCCTCCACCAAGAAGAAGGATGTCAACTTTTTCCAAAAGTGACTCAATCACTCCAATTTTAGATGAGACCTTGGAACCACCAACAATGGCAGCAAATGGCCTTTTGGGGTTTGATACCGCCCCAACAAGGTAATCAAGTTCCTAAAACATGAAACATATATGTGAAAAATAGTTATTATGATATTGATCAAATATATATATAATTTCGTTAAAAAAATGAAAAAATGACGTTTCCTTGAAGTGTAATAGACATTTGACATGAACTTTTATTTCACACCAAGTGATCAAACTTGGCAACATTATAAGACGACTTGAAATAAAAGTGATAGTAATGAAGTTCAGGAGCTTTATTGAGATAGTTTGCAGAACTTTTTGAGTTAACTGATGATAATAAAGTAGTAAAAGAGAAGACACAAACACACCTTTTGCAAAAGAAAACCAGCAACAGATGGCTTCAGGTATTTAGTAACACCCTCTGTTGATGCATGTGCCCTGTGAGCAGTACCAAATGCATCATTCACATACAGATCTGCCAGAGAGGCAAGCTTTTTTGCATGCTCGGGGTCATTCTTTTCTTCCTCCTTGTAAAACCTCACATTTTCTAGAAGGAGTACACCTCCATCTGGAAGAGAAGCCGCCAACTTTTCTACTTCTGGACCAATACTGTCCTCGGCCTTGACAACCTGAAAGTTATCCATATTCAAACACAAAAAGACAAGTCAAGGACATTGTAATTAACCACCAGAAATCATAATGCTCATAAAATGTCTCTCTTCCTATATATTCCTCGATGATCAACACATAAACATACCTGGATACCAATGAGCTCAGAAAGGCGGGGTACAAGAGGCGCCAAGCTGTATTTGGGAGTGACACCCTTCGGCCGCCCCTGGATATTTCATCAAAAGTTGCAACAATTCAGCTTACAAGGTCAAACCATAATAGTTCATGCAAATCTACTCTTACATCCACATCAAGAAAGCCTATCGTCTACATTGCCAAAACTATAACAAAACTAAATCGTTCCAAGTTCCAACCGTCCAAACACTACTACAATTGACTACAAATCTCACAACTAAAATAAGAAATTGGATTGTTCAACAAATAGCAGCACCCTTGTTGCCCCTGATTGATCCTTCAAAAGTAACCACATTCATAGGCACAGACCCAAAACCTTAATCTTAGCACAGTAAATAAATTAAGTTGCTTAATCCACAAACCAAGTTGCTTAAAAAATGTAATTTTCCCTAACAAAATATATATAAAAAAAAAAAAACTCTAAAGTAAATAAATTGTAGTCGCAGCTTCATCACAGTTGTTGATATAGATTGAAATTGAGGGCAAATGCGGCTGCAATTGAGGTCGCGAAGACCCCAAAAAACTTGACATTGCAACCAAAATTTTGCTACTTATTATTGATATAGAAAAAAATTGAGGACAAATTGCGCAATCAACATAAATATACAACATGGTCTAACATACTAATTATGTTGTTTTAGTTGTTAAAAACTTGGATCAAATACTCAGATACAAGTTGATTCCGGACTGAAGTTATCAACTCACTAACAAGTATAATTCTTGTACAAATTTGCATAGAACTTTCTAGAAACTAAAGCATAATCTAGGAAGTAGGACCCCACCAAAAATGGTGATTTACAACAAATTTCAACCAATTATAGAGAGAGTATTAGAAAGTGAGTGTGAGAGAGTATCGCGCTAGCATTACAATTTACAAGGCCAAATCTAGAGATAAGAATGCCAATGTTGGAAAGAGTGAAGGCATACCAAGTGGCTGGAGAGAATGACTTTGGCGCCGTTTTGGATGAGATGTTTGATAGTGGGAATGGCGGCGCGGATTCTGGTGTCGTCGGTGATGTTCTGGTTGTCGTCGAGCGGGACGTTGAGGTCGGCCCTGACAAAGACCTTCTTCCCCTTCAGGTCCGCCGCGCTCAGGTCCCCCACGCTCTTCTTCGCCATCGACACCACCCCTCTCGCGCCCTTTCCTCCTCCTCTCACCGCCGCCACGCGCGCCGCGACACTCGCCGCGAGCAGCGGGTCAGCTGCGGCGAAGCCCAGGCGGCGCAGCGGGCGGGCGCGGAGGGAGGAGGTGAGCTGCACGCGCGAGGGGGAGGCGGAGGTGGCGGTGGAGGAGGGGGAGGAGGAAGGGGTGGCGGAGTGGAGGAGAGAGAAAGTGGTGGGGGCTGCGGCTGAGGCCATTGTAGAGAGAGAAAGAGAGAGGGTGTGGTGAGAGTGTTTGAGTTTGAGTGTGTGGGGGAAGAAGAGGGGTTTTAATGTTTGGTGAAGAGAGAGGGGATGAAAGGATGTTGACGTGGAGTACGATGGGGGAACGATTGGGTGTGATGAGAGGATTTTGGATTTCTCTTATCGTGCAGGAGAGGTTCAAGATCTTCCTTATTTTTCACTCATATATTCCACCACCTATACGCCCAAACTTTCTCTTGCAATATATAAATTTCTCTCTCAAATTCTCAGTTTTGGTTTTAAAATGAACTATATAGATCACATTTGTCATTTTTTACCGGAAGCAATTATTATTGAGTTTTGTGATATTATTATAGATGATTATTATTTTTTTAACATTTAACATAATTGTATATTCAATAATTTATGTAAATTGATCTATGTATGTGTTTGATTGTAATTTTTGTTAATTTGATGTTTAACATTGTACGGGTTTTATTTTTTAAAATAGTTAATGTTATCAAATGATGACTATCACTATTTGAAATTATGAAAATAATGATTAATATTATTGATGCATGTTTTTGTTAATGTCAAAAGTTAAATGATTTTTTAGTAATATATTTTGATAGTTGAAAGTCATGAGATTAATATTGTGAAGAAGTAGAGTATCGATTTTTTTAACACAAATTAGAGAATCAATTAGGAAGTATTTTTTTCCATATGTTATTTTGTTTGTATAGTCAAAAATTGAAACACTACATATGTTTTAAAAGGTCCAAATTATTAGTTACTTGTATCACACCTTAATAGATTATTCATCTAGAACACCTTGATTGTTTTTCTAGACCTATCCTTTAAATCAAATTTTTTATTCCAATTCATGTAGTCTTTCTCATTCTCATTTCTCTTCTTTTCAACAACACTTTAGAATTTATAAATTTCAATTGATTAAGATACTTTCCTAACTCCTTTATTTCAAAATCTTCAAGATTTTCAATAGCATTTGCAATCACTTGTTCAAAAGGTGTAAAGGATTTGAACGACTCCATACTTTGTTGCACCGCTTGGTCAACTATGTCTTATGTCTGCCTTAAAACAATAGTCAAGGTGAAGAGGATGTTTCATTGCATCCTTAATATTAAAGTTAATCTCTTCATCATTCACCCTTACAATGATTTATCTTTTGGTTACATCTATGAGCATATGACCAGTAGTATGAGAGGATAATCAATATCCTCCATATCTAAGATTACAAAGTTAGTTGGAAAGACATAGTTATCTAATTGGTTAAGACATGCACTTCTCCAACTTTTTATTTTCAACATCATCAAGATTTTCAATTGCATTTGCAATCACTTGTTCAAATGGTGTAAAGGATGTGATCAACTCCATACTTTGTTGCACCACTTGGTCAACTATGTCAACCTTAATGCTCTATTTGCTTGCAGAAAAATGGGAGAGAGGGAGAGAGAGAAGGGAATGAAATTATTTTTGTTGTTTTGTAAGAGGGAGAAAAAGGGGAGATAATTTTTAAAATAGTGGGACTCTTTCGTAGTACTTCTCACATATTTCCACTCATCTTTTTTTTTTATCATTTTTCTCATCTTTTCTTTATTTCTCTTCAACCAAACACATTTCGTTTACACTTTATCTCTCACATATTTTCATTTACTTTTTTTTTTGCATTTATCTTATTTCTTTCATTTCTACCAAACGTGGCATAAAAACATTAATCAAGGAGGAAAGGATGTTTCATTGCATCCTTAATATTAAAGTTAACCTCCTCATCATTCACCCTCACAATTATTTGGTTACATAAATCAACATATGACTATAGTATGAGAGGACAATTGGCATCCTCCTTTATATCTAGGACAACAAAATTAGTTAGAAAGACATTTTATCCACCTTCAAGATGAGATCTTCAATGACTTCACTAGGATATTTCACCAATCTATCAACCATTTGTAATGTTATTCTTATTAGTTTAAAGTCTTCCTTCATTGAGCTTCATGGAAATTAAATGCAGCATGAGATTAATGTTAGCTCATAAGTCACACAAGGCTTTACATACCAAGGTATTCCACAAAGCATAAGGAATAGTATAACTCCCTCGATAAGCAAGCTTAGGAGTCAAATCTTTATGCAACATCACAACTTTCCTTGAATTGGACTATTTCTATATATTCTTCCCACAAATTTGTCTTGTGAGTTAAGAGTTCTTTCATGAACTTGGCATATATGGACAATTTCTCCAAAACTTTAGCAATAGGAATCCAAATTTGGAGTTCCTTCAAAATGTCCCACATTTTTCTCTTTAGTCTCCTTGAAATGAAGATAAGAAAGTTTAAAACATGTAGGCAACTTCTTACCTCCTTGATAAAAAGTTTTTTCCTTATACTACTTAAATGGAGTGTTTGTATCACTCAATTTTTCCCTTCATTCTTTATTCTTTTTCAAAATTTTCTCACTTTTTTGTACATTTTCTTGTCCTCTTAATTCTAATTCTTTATTCTTTACATCTATCCTATCCAAGACATCATAAACTATTCTTAGTTTATTTTCTTTCACCAACAATAATTTCTTTCTCTATCATTTGACCACTCCTTGTAAAGATAGTCTTGCATTGCTCCTTAGGATCCATTATATTAATTGCTCCTTAGGATCCATCTTAAACTAGTTATGCAACACAAGTAAAATAATATGTTCTCCTCCTAACACTTGGTGAATTCTAAAGTGAAGTCCAAAACTTACTGCCTCACCGGTGAGGGAGCAAAATTACATGCAATAATGGGTTTGTTACAAGAAGAAAAAATAACAAATAAAAATATTTTATTTTTATGTTGTTTTCTCTCTCATGCACCACCCACCACCACACCGATGACCTTCACCCGCCTTCACCATCGTCTCCAATCACTCCTCCTCAGTCAAGCTCGCGGACTCCACCAAGTCCAGCCTCTCCCCTTCTCGTGGACTTCGAGAGCGTGGCCCAACTCCTTTGTCACATTAAGTTCTTCCTCCACCGTCACACTCGCAGCCCTCGACGCCGGTCTCTACTCTGAGGCCATTACTCGCCGAGTCAATCACCATTTCTGGGTTTTTTTGAATTTTTTTTGCAGATCCACTCCACTCCTCCGCACCATCTTCTACACTGCTCTTTGTCACTGATGCCCCGAAACCATGATTGACAAATCTCCTTCGTCATGGATTTTGTTGATTTTCTTGTTTTTTGCCGGATCTCCTTGTGTTGTTAATTTGGTTTTTCTTTACCAACAAAAACACAACCAAACAACATCAAACACAAAACGTCTCACCCAAAAAAGAAACGCAAAAAATATTTCATAATTTAGAAAATGGCTGTTGGAAACAAAACATTTCATAATTTTAAAAAGAAAGGTATTTGAATCGGTGGAAGATGTTGGAGGAAGTTGTTTGAGACGATTTTTGACCGATACAGGTGGTGGAGCACTTCTAACACGTCAGAGAGCATATGGACGAATCTAGTGATACATTGGGAGGAAGAGACTCAGCCACTAACCAATCATAAATCCAAATTGTTTATTATTTTAATAATATATCATATGACTAAATACAATACTTCACGGATGTACCTAAAAAATAGTAACTTCATATTAGTGTCAGCCCTAACACTCATCTAGCAAATCAACGATGTTTTGGAAAGGGGACTTATGATAGTTCATGGAGTACTTCAAAGTACGAATCCCAAACTAAATACACACAGCTAGTCATTGTTTCACTTTCATGGCAGTTCCCAACGTTTTCCCATACCTCCGAATTTCCCCTCACTTTCTCGTCCAGTCTCCATTTTCCCTCGGATTTTCCCGCACTTTCCCAGCCGCGTCTCGAGTACGCAGAAGAGCCTTCCGCGAATGGCGGGAGTACGAGGAGGCGGTGAAGCGGAAGGACCTCGCCGGAGCCCTGCGGTTCCTCAAGTCCCTCGAAATGGAGCGCGCGGTGGAGCCGCTCGTCGAAGGCGGTTCTCCGGCGAGCGAGTCGATTCGGCTCCGGTTCCTTGAGTTGGAGCGGTTCGGGCCGCAGAGGGACTGGGAGGTTCTGGACACGTGCTTGAATGCTGATGACATGAAGCTCGTCTCCAACGCTTATAGGTTCCTCGGAGATAGGGGTTTCTTGCCCAATTTTGGTAAATGCAGAAACATTGGTGAGTTTTCGTCAACTTTTTCTCCTTCTTTATTTATAATACTTTTAGTAATAATAGTAGTATAATGTTTTTTTATCTGACCATGTATTGCCATATTGGTATGAAGTAGCTCTCATTAGAAGTGGTGACTAACGAATAATAACGCCAAGGGGTTGGCTGAATGGAGCAAGACAGGGTTTCGTATCTGCCAGTAAGCGCTCTTTGAGCCCGGAGGCTTTCCCTTCCTTGGATTGGGGTGCCATCCCCTTCCCCTAAATTTTAAATATTCAGAAGAAAAAAAAACGACTAACGAATAGTAGTATAATGTTAGTAATAATGATAATATTATAATAATAAATTTAATTAGAATACGCTGACTTTCTATTATGGATTGTGTTATAATTAAAAATTGTTAACCAAATTACACTAACCCCATGAGGTTTAACATTTACATCAATTCCATATAAGGTTAAGAAGGGGTGTCAAAGTAATATAACGGGTGCGGGATGTCAGTGTAATATTTTTCAAACAATTGGGGCGAACCATGACACAACGATAAAGTTATGTCTTGATGATTTATTAGTCATGGGTTCAAATCCAAAAACGTAATTTTTTTTTAGTTTTTAATTAAGGATTTTTTTTTATGTACAGTGGTCATAGTGAGGTTTGAACCTATGACCTCATGCATATTACCCCAAAACCCCCCACCACTAGGCTGACCCTAAGGGTTTAAGGGTTAGTATAAAGGTTAAAAAAAAAAAAAGAGATATCAGCAAAATTTAATGAAACATGTGAAGGTAAGTTACTCAAATAATAATAATAATATCCCTAAGGTGTTAGTGTTAGTGTAATGAATCCCTTTTTGACGTTACTCCAATGTCTTTTTAATTGATATAGCACCATAAGAGATTCAGAGAGCTCTACATTAATACTTTAGCTCTGTTAACATTGGATCATAATTTCAATCACATGAGTTGTTAGTTATTATAAAACCAATCACAAGTTATTACCGAACAGTTTAAGCTTTAACCGAGGAGGAGAGTTCATTCTAAGTATTATATCAGAGCTTCTTGATCAAGTAGTTTCCTTGCTGCCTCATTGAATTTCAACACAAGGTAGTGTGTTAGACAGACCAATAATAACATCAGCTAACAGCCTAACATCATATCAGAGTCTCTATGATCAAGTAGTTTTCTTGCTTCCCCGTATTGAATTTCAGTACAAGGTAAAGTGACCTGTCAGATATAAACAATCATGAGCCTTTGTTTAACACTTTAAATCCTTAGACCTTGAGCTTTCAGGGGAGGTGATCCTTGACAATATTAAGTGAAATTTTAAAAATGCAAGACATAGTCTTGTTTTGGTTACATGTGTGTACCTATTAGTGCTATAAACTGTTGCAATTTTTACTCCTACTGTTGTTGTTGCCATCATGGACTGTCCGATTTCAATTTTTCATTTACAGTATTGTTATTTATGGGGGGATGATGGTTCATGGAGGCAAGCCATAATTCTTCCATAAAATTATGGCCCATGACATTGTAGACTTTGGCGGAATCATGGCAGCTACATATATGAAGAACAATAAACTAGAAGCATATACAATTCTCTGAATGTCTCATAATTCACAAACTTAGGGATAATATTATAAGTTCTCTAGAAACTATCATAATTCACCAAATACACCACATTTATTGTGTCAGCCATAAACCACCACACTAACGTCACACCATTCTCCTTTCATGGTGTTTTGTACAGATTCCACCATTCTTTAGTGCCATGGTGCTTCTGTGGCTGCTATGTGATAACACTGGTTTAATGTACTATATGTGCGAATTTTCCTTCACCAGTTGTGCTTTATTTGTTTTTTTGATGGAGTTTCTGTGATCTGTGGACATGTATTTTTAGTATTGTAGCTGTTTGCTGTCATTCACACAGGTGATGTATCCTGAGAAATTATTAATTTTTTTTCGTAGCATATCATGAAAGTCGTAAGATTGGGTTTTGTAGGTCTATCTGTAAATCAAAGCAATCATTTCTGGCTAAATGTGTGTTTTACCAAATTTATACTTTTTTAGTAATTTGGTATGGATTTTTTTCTTGTCTATTATTTGTTTTCTATAATCATTCTGGTGAAGCTTTTTCAGGCACTAACTGGTATTCTTTTTTACTTTATCTTTTCTCCCCCCTTTTCTGGTGTCAATCTTGTATAGTTTTGGAGGGACCAAGGAAAGTGACACCGGATGTCTTGAGCTCCTCAACTGGTTTGGAAGGTGAGAATATGAATTTCAGACACAATATTTCCACCCTAGCTGTAAATTGCTAAAAATGCCAGTTTCAGTCATGTTATGTTGGAATGAATAACATTTTATACAATTCTATGTTGCTGAAAATTGGTTGTATTTTATAATTTTTCCTTCCTTCTGTGCAGTGACTAAACTTGCTCCCAAGAAGTGGGGTCTTTCAGATGGTTCAAGCCTTGTCTTGGTTGCTTTTCTTGGCGGGGTGTCCTTTCTTATATCACAAGGAATTGACCTCAGGCCCAACCTTGCAGTGATATTGGGTCTAGCCGCTGCAGATGCTATACTTCTGGGTGGTACCTGTTTAGCTCAAATCTCAAGTTACTGGCCACCACATAGGCGTCGAATTCTTGTTCATGAAGCAGGACATCTACTAACAGGTAAATACTGTTTGTTTATTTTAATGGATTTTAAAGGTCGCATAAGGGGGATATACATTTTGGATCATGTTCGATTAATTGATTACCCATCATTTTGTACTGCCATATATATTATATCTTACAAGGTTCATCCTAATGAAATTTCAGCTTACTTGATGGGTTGCCCAATTCGGGGGGTGATTTTAGACCCAATAGTTGCCATGCAAATGGGCATTCAAGGACAGGTATTCTTTTTCTTATTCATGATATGGCACTATTGGTTCTGATGGTTCCTATTTGTAGTCTCCTAATTTATTATTTTCTATTTGACTATTCTTGCATTTGTTATCTTGAGATACTTCTGGGAGTTCTTTCATTTTCATAGCACAATATTTTGAAGATTTTCCTCGAAAGTTTGTCTCTAGTGTCCGCTTTTCTATATTGAAGACTGCATCTGTACATAAAATGAAGACTAACTAATAAGGGAATTTAATTATAGAGAAAGAACAAATGAGGAAGACAGTTTCTTTTCCTTTTAATCCTTCACTGCAGAATACAATTGTTTGTGTGCTGAATATGACTGAATATTTTCATTCATTAATTCATTAATACCAATATTAGTATATCTTCTGTTGATTATTGAAAATTGACTGCACTGAAAGATTGATTAATTCATAGGTGACTTCAGTGATCAAGCTGCAGTGTCATCAGTTATTGATAATTTGTATTTGTTTACACTTGTATTACTTACAAGTACAAAGTACAAGTGTAGATTTTATTTTCTGTTCTACTTTATTTAATCTTTATTTGCACAGTATGCTTCCAGCTTCCTTATTTACTTGCAGTAAATAAGAAATTCTTAATCTTTAAGTTTTTCCTTTAAGAATTTAACATAATTTTACTTGCAGTAAATCCTTATTTTTTAGGCAGGGACTCAGTTTTGGGACGAAAAAGTTGCCAATGACCTTGCTGAAGGCCGACTTGATGGTACAGCTTTTGACAGGTGTATAACCGTATGGTTATAATTATAGTGATACATTAGAAAGTTTTAGGGATTATAAGGATGAATTTTCTGAATAGCTTGAGTGAGTTACTCAGCTGATCTAGTATTTATTTACATGGCAAATTTTGTGTTTACAAGTATGATTCTAGTTCCTAAGTTCATGCATTGTATATTCAAGGTACAAGAATAGCTATGTACATGAATCTGAAAATTAATTGCTACAAATTCCAATAGTCCCAACAAATTTAGAACCACATGGCTAATTTAGAACCACCATCCCCTCACACCACTTTCACACCAAATAAAAACCATTCCTTTGGCGTTTTTAGGTCCAACTCCAACACCTGGGCACATTTTGAAGTGTTTGCATATGTAGTAGCACCACAAAACAACTTTGTGACAACAGCATCATTTCCATACACTTAGGGCTTATTGAAAACAGATAACAGAAACCCATCTCTACGTTCACATACCATATGATTTAGTCATGATTCATTGACCCATATCTGGATGGTTGTTGTTGGTGAAACTTTTCTTCTGCCCCCGTGTTACTTTCATTCAATGAAAATATGTAGCGAGAAAATGTAAGGTGTGTTTAGTTTGTTTTCTTTTTTATTATGAGTTGATAGTTCATAAAAAGCCACCCCATATTTTATTTAACTTCTACTTCATTTTATAGTCCTTCATCACTAAAGCCCACTCCTTTGCCTCACTTTGTTGGGTTTGGCCCATGAATGTTCGGAGAGAATCAACTTCAGTGGTCATGGACTGGTCCATTAGATAAAACGATCAATTTTTGTAATTCCAATTTTGCACTTGTCTCCATCACCTCAGGAACAACACCCAGTTTCATCCTCATCTCTGACTCTAACGTAATATCAGCCACCATATGAGCACCAAGGTTTGGCAGTTCCAGCGGTGGATGCTTGGCCAGCATATGCAAGAACCCAAGCTTCATCACACTGCATGACCCTTGGCTCACATTTCTGAATCCAAGTCAGGTGGCTCCGATGGTGGTGGTGGGTCAATTGAAATGTCCAAGAATCAAACCTTTGTCACTAACACGTTTTCTTGCTACTTTGCTTCCACCACGTGCCACCCACTGAGCAAACTTTCCTCTTTGGTTCTTGTTTGCTGAAGTTTGCTTCTTCTCCAAAGTGGTTCTTGCTTTGCACCTTCAAATGTTCATCTTTGCTTGTCTTTAGGTTCTTGATTCAGAATGTTGAGTAGTGGTTGTTTTCTTCTCCACCCTCAGTTTCTCCCTCCTCTTTTCATGTTTCTTTTGTTCTTCTAGATGTTGCTTCTCTTCTTGCTGGTTTTTGTTGGGTTTCTCCCTCTTGGGATGTTTCCTTTACCATGATTTTTGGTTCTCCCCAACTCGTTTCATTTTTGTATCAATTTCTGATTTTCTCGTTTCTCACCCTTGAGTCTTTGGTTTTGTTCTCTCCAAACCTTCATCTTCTGTTATGTTTTGTTGTTGCCTTTGGTCATCAGCTTGTCTTTTGCTCCATTGGTTCTTGGCTCTACTCTTAAACCTAGATATCTGGATTAAGTTCTGTTTGTATCTTCTTAATTACAACCTTCTCAAAGGTCCTCCCTTCCGTCAAATATGGGAATCATCCCCCCCCCCCCCCCCCCCCCTCTCAGATTTGATACCAGCTGATATAATACTGGCTCAAAATTATAGAAAGAAAAGCTTCTATTAACAAAAAAGAGTACAAATGATTCCCAAGACTTTCGAGAGGTCTGCACTCCTCCAAATAACAAGAAAAATCATGACTCTTTGTACAATAAAATAAAACTATTGCACCATTTTTATTTAATTTTTCTTTATTTGAGTTTCTCAATTTTTTGAGCCTTTCAAGTGATACTGATGCTTTACGTAACCACTAACCAATGCTTTAGGTACTGCATGGTACTTTTTGCTGGCGTTGCAGCTGAAGCTCTTGTTTACGGTGAGGCAGAGGGTGGAGAAAATGATGAAAATCTATTTAGAGGCATCTGTCTTCTTCTTGATCCTCCATTGTCTACAGCTGAGGTGTTTTCACAACTGATGCATCTGGTTTGATTGTTTATATTTTATCTACTAAAATTTAAACCTTGGCATTCTTGCATTGATCAGATGTCCAATCAAGCAAGATGGTCAGTTTTGCAATCATATAATTTGCTAAAGTGGCATAGAGCTGCACACCGGGCTGCTGTTAAAGCATTGGAGAGCGGTGGCAATCTGAGTGTTGTAATTAGGAGTATCGAGGAGACTCTGTATTCTAAAAAATGAGCCTCAGAAGCTTATATATGAGAAACATTCTCTTTTTTCAAGTTTCTTACAGGTTAGCACTTCTTTTGGTTTTTGGATAAAATGAATCATGAGTGTGCATGCTCACTCTTTTTTTTTTTTTTTAAAAAAAAAATCTATCAAGTAATTTGTTGTGTTCATTTTCTCTGGTGCAGAATGAATCTGAAGTGAAGCTGCTTTTACTCATCTGTATGTACTATAGCATATTATGCAGATGGGCCACATCTGTTACACCTTGTCTACCATGATAGACAGTAATCAAAGGAATCATTTTTGTTTCAACAAGTGACCGTTTTGTTCCCAGAGGCTGGTGCCAACTTGCACAAAGTCATTGCGAGAATGGTGGCTTATCTTTAGTAATTCTGAGCGTTTCACAAGGTTTTGTTTGACCTGCATTATTACCCGTGGTAGATCAATCACGAGGCTTACAAAATGGTTTGTAAATAAATGTTGTATACAAAATATTTCTAGAAATGAGCCATTTTTGGATAACTCAGTTTTTACTTTGTGATTTTTCTTCATTGTTCCTTAAATGGGAACCCCTGGTCCCAACTCCTAAGTTCCCAAACTTGCATTATTGTTGAAAATATGGCCACTGGTTTGAACTCATGCATCAGTCGTTTGAATTAAAGCCACTGGGCACATGTTTATGAAAAGTATCGTAAGTAAATTGCGTGTAATAAATTTGGTATTTGACTAGTATGACGATGACGCGTTGAAAGACCATAGTGTGGGGGTTAAACCCCATCATCCATTGTTTTCTTTCATTTTTCAGTACTCATGGTATAAGCTGTTGGGCGTTATTAATACATTACACACTAGGTATAAAGATGTTTGGTTATTTTTTTTCTTTCTCAATCAGTTAGTTTTAAAGTTTCTATCTATAAATATAAATTTGTAAAAAAAAAACAAACTGTAAATATAAATTCATAATGTGAGAATTAATTTGATATGCCTGATAATTTGGTTTTGGATTTAAGGCTTCACCCAGTTTCTTCAGTAATCTAGTCTTCCTCGTAGTATTTATTGAAGAGCTAGAAATCTGACCCAAAGCAAAATCACACTAGCATTTTTTCTTCTTCTTTTCTAAATGGAGTGGGGTCTTCGTCCCGGCTTACGAACATTTTTTTAATTTGACTTAAATATGATTTTAATCTTGGTAAGTTAATGTCTTTTTCATTTTTAATTTCTGTAAGTTTTTTTTTTCAATTTTAATTCTTGTAAGTTGAGATTTTTTTAAGTTTGGTTCTGATAAGTTCTTTTTGATCATTTTTAATTCTTGTAAGTTTGTATTTTTAATTTTAGTCATTTTTAGATTATATTTTTTCATTTATAGTTTTCATAATTTGTGTTTACATAGACCAAAATTTAAAAAATACAAATTTATAAAGATTAAAATGAGTAAAATATCTTATAAGGATCAAAATTAAAAAACACAAATTTATAGAAACTAAAATTAGAAAAGTAGGACAAAAAATAAAAAACGTCAACTTAGAGACCCAAAGCATATTTAATTCTTTTAATTTTACTGTAGAAGGTCCCTCTCAATACACAGTTGACCATCAATATCAAAGAACACAGAACACATCATACCATAAATAAGGAGAACATGAAGTAACGAATAGAAGACAATAACCGCACTAGTCAGGTCCAACTGTGGTAACTGATTCAGAAGTTTTTGTTAATTACTTGCTTTGGATGAGACATGAAGCGCACGGGAACGAAAAAACCTTACTCAAAAATGGAAATGCATTGCATTGCACAACACTGACATGCATGAACTGAGTATAACAAAAAAGCAATGTGAACACAAACTCTTTACTCTGTGTCTGTGCTTCACGATGCTTCTTCGATGCTATTTACTTGCTTTAAGCGAATCTTTGTGCAACAGAGGACAGCCAAACACGGAAAATGCATGTATGCATTGAAACAACACTAAGAGTCAGAGAAAGAAGCATAGAAGCAATTTCCTCAATTGGGGGTACTACTTACTACTACTACTACATATCCAAGAACAAGAAATTTGAGAAGATAATCAACAGTGAACCAAGCTCTTAAAAGGGGTTCCTCACTTTGTCTTCGTTATGGTTTTGGCTTTTCTC